>JASXSY010002558.1:0-52856 GCA_034509805.1 Sipha maydis | reverse complement strand
TAACCTAACCTAACCTAACCTAACCTAACCTAACCTAACCTAACCTAACCTAACCTAACCTAACCTAACCTAACCTAACCTAACCTAACCTAACCTAACCTAACCTAACCTAACCTAACCCTAACCTAACCTAACCTAACCTAACCTAACCTAACCTAACCTAACCTAACCTAACCTAACCTAACCTAACCTAACCTAACCTAACCTAACCTAACCTAACCTAACCTAACCTAACCTAACCTAACCTAACCTAACCTAACCTAACCTAACCTAACCTAACCTAACCTAACCTAACCTAACCTAACCTAACCTAACCTAACCTAACCTAACCTAACCTAACCTAACCTAACCTAACCTAACCTAACCTAACCTAACCTAACCTAACCTAACCTAACCTAACCTAACCTAACCTAACCTAACCTAACCTAACCTAACCTAACCTAACCTAACCTAACCTAACCTAACCTAACCTAACCTAACCTAACCTAACCTAACCTAACCTAACCTAACCTAACCTAACCTAACCTAACCTAACCTAACCCTAACCTAACCTAACCTAACCTAACCTAACCTAACCTAACCTAACCTAACCTAACCTAACCTAACCTAACCTAACCTAACCTAACCTAACCTAACCTAACCTAACCTAACCTAACCTAACCTAACCTAACCTAACCTAACCTAACCTAACCTAACCTAACCTAACCTAACCTAACCTAACCTAACCTAACCTAACCTAACCTAACCTAACCTAACCCCCTAACCTAACCTAACCTAACCTAACCTAACCTAACCTAACCTAACCTAACCTAACCTAACCTAACCTAACCTAACCTAACCCCCCTAACCTAACCTAACCTAACCTAACCTAACCTAACCTAACCTAACCTAACCTAACCTAACCTAACCTAACCTAACCTACCTAACCTAACCTAACCTAACCTAACCTAACCTAACCTAACCTAACCTAACCTAACCTAACCCTAACCTAACCTAACCTAACCTAACCTAACCTAACCTAACCTAACCTAACCTAACCTAACCTAACCTAACCTAACCTAACCTAACCTAACCTAACCTAACCTAACCTAACCTAACCTAACCTAACCTAACCTAACCTAACCTAACCTAACCTAACCTAACCTAACCTAACCTAACCTAACCTAACCTAACCTAACCTAACCCCCCCTAACCTAACCTAACCTAACCTAACCTAACCTAACCTAACCTAACCCTAACCTAACCTAACCTAACCTAACCTAACCTAACCTAACCCTAACCTAACCCCACTCTTGCGACCACGCATTGAAATCCCCACCGATCAACATGTGGATTTGTGCGTCACAGTCCCGTACAGACTGGTGGATGTCCTCTAGGAATGTGACGAAATTTTCCTCCGAGTCGTTCCGGGAGTTATAACAGCTGTATATTCTCAGGCCCCGTACCTGAATCCAGGCGAAGCCGCGTCCTGAGCCTTTTGCCTCGGAGACTAGATCCGCTGCAATCAGGCCTACAGAACAAGTACCGTCGTCGCTACTGACCCACCTGTCGTCGTTGGACGGGATCCAATTTGGTTCGGACACGATTAGCGCTTGGGCACCCCTCGCGGCCGACGTCTGTTGCAGCAGGTTCTGCGCCGTAGCACTCCTTTGTAGGTTGATCTGCAAGCAGCGGATAATCATCTTGAAACTTGCTTCCACACCATTAGTATTTCTTTCCTGGCTCCACATGCAGCGGAACCAGGTCGGTGCGCCGTTCTCGGGAGACCGGCTCTGTCGCACGCGACGCATCGGTCGGCTCCGTTGGGGCAGGTTTTCTCCTGATGTCCATCTTCCCCGCATCTCCTACATGCCTGTGCCAGATCTGGTCCATTGCAGGCTGACGAGCTGTGCCCAAAGCCATGGCATCGGTGACACCTCGGAGGGTCGGCTGCTCTCAGGCGGACTCTGCAGCTGATCCAACCGATCTTAACTGTCCTGAGGGAGGCCGCCAAGTCCCGGGGAACTATAACGGTAGCTACCTGTTGTCCCCGCTTAGTGTGCCATAGACCGGTGAGACGGATGTCCTTCCGGTTCATTGACGCTACCAGGTCATCGGCTGCACCCTTAACTTCCGACTGGATGGCGGTTAAGACTTCCTCTTTTGTTGCTGCGGCGTCGATGTCGACTACCTCGATGAGCGCCGTTGGTGAGAGTCTGACAACCGATCCGGCATCTTCGTCCGAGTTGTCGGTGATCATTGTCCGGAATCTGTCGGCAGCCAAGTTTGCCGCTTTTCCTCGACCGAATTCTATGAGAAGGTCACCGGCGCGGGTCCTTCTCATGGCCGTAATCTTAGCACCACCGGTATCAGGGCACTTTGTTTTAACCGCCTGAACTACGTCCATGTAAGTCTTGCCCTCCTTAACCTTGACGAGGACAGCTGGAGCGCGAGGGCGCGGAAGCTTCACCTGTGATTGAAGATCCGGCGGTGGGTGCTCGGTTGGTTTGGGACGCTGGCGAGTGGTCTTGCGGCTGACGACCTGTGACCAAGTCGTTGGACCCCGACCAGGTGTTGAGGGTGCGGCTTCGGGTAACGGTGGGGAGTCCCTGATTTCAACTACTTCGGTGGTCGAGTCCGTTGTTTTTGCCCTCTTCTTCCCGGCTCTTTTTCTTTTATTTCCAGATCCTGCTGGAGGGCCGTGGTCTGTTCGTGTTGGCGTCGTTTCGGATGAGGAGGTTGTCATCAAGGATTCGGTTTGCGTGGCCGAATCCTCCATGGTGACGACTTCCATGCTTTTTCCATTTTCCTCTTCCCCGTTCGGAACTACATCCTTCGCTTTCTTTCTGTTAGGCGACCGTGGAGCTCTTCTGGCTGCCAGGGACACGAGGGATGAGAGTATGCCCCTCAACATATCCTGAAGAGGATTATCATGTATGCTCGATGCCGCTGCAATGTCGCACTCCATAACAGCGAGCTTACACTTGCTTACAAGCCCTTCCAGCGCCTTTGTGAAGTACTCGTCATCTTCCTCGGCCGGAATCATGGTCGCTGAGGACTTCCTCTTCAACCTAGAGGATTCCAGTAGCATGTCCGCTAAACGCGAGTCGCCGTTCCGAGATGCCGTGATCGATAAAGTCGTTGTGGGCCTTGCAGTAATGTCGATGGCCTGTCTGCCACCGGGAAGAGCCTGCTTCGCACTCTTCCCACCAGTTGCGTTACCAGCCCCTTGGCTGGCTCCGGAAGCCTGGCTCGCCACTTCCGAGATTTTGGTGCATGGGGGTGATGACGACACCCGGGGCGTGCACCGTCCCCCGACCGCCGGCTCTAGGGCATCCGACTCCCTTGTAGCAGTAACGTTTGTCTTGTTTGTCGTGTTCATCATGGGTTTCAGTGATGGCTTAGCCGCCGCTGACGACGCCAGCCTCGCGTCGTCTGTCTTGCCTGTCGGTAGTCCTGATCCTCCGGGACACCGGGGGTAGATCACTCCCCCGGTGGTGAGCTTGTCCGCGACCGCTTATTCGTCCAATCCCGAAGGGTATGGCTTATTTCGCGGCTACCCTGCATGTCTGCAGGGCGTTCCCCTATCCGCAACCTGGGGACGCGCCCGATAGCAGCTCACGCCACGGGAACCTAACCTAACCTAACCTAACCTAACCTAACCTAACCTTTTTTTTTTTTTTTTTTTTTTTTTTTTTTTTTTTTAACATCGAAGACCGGGGAGGGACTTAACCCTAGGGTATTACTTCTCCCCGGACTCCATCGTTTATTTAAAAACAACTTAACAACTTTGTGTGGGAGGTATACGGCTAGTCCCCATATATCCAACCCTTACAATTTCAATTGGTTTACAATCAACAAGTGGCTCTATCCACTCAACTTTGGCCAGTTGGCCTACATTATAACCGTAATCTAGTATTCCTTTCTTCTGCCTGCTCCATGCGCTCCATTTCCTCCTTCTTTACCATCACTTTTTTCGCAAACGTTGCCACCGCGTCCCAAGCTTGTTTTTCCATCACCATTTTGGAGATCAATGTGCCCACCTCCAGTGGGCCGATTACTGACTCCATTTCCTCCCGTTCAGTTCTCCACGCTACGCAGTCAACCAGCGTATGACGAGCGCTATCGATCTCCGCCGGGCAATGTCTGCAGCTTGGATTTTCCTTCTTTCCTATCCTGTGGACGTATTCCCCAAAGCATCCATGTCCCGACATAAGTTGGGTGAGATGGAAATCCATACTCCCATGTCTCCTTGTCACCCAAGAACCTACGTCTCGGACTAGTGTCCTGGTCCATTCTCCTTTGGTGGCACTTTCTATTCTGCGGCACCATGTCTCCATGGTTTTTCTCCTCGGATTCGAGTTCTGGCTCGCTAGTCCAGTTTGGGAGGATAACCGCCGTCTTTTATGGAGGGCAGCCCTTTCCGTTGCAAGCAAATCGATGGGGGGAATCGATGCCAGTATGTTAATCGCATCATATGCAACCGTACGATAGGCACAAATACTTCGCAGGGCTGCACGTCGTTGTATCTTGTGCAGTTTATCCCTGTTTGCTCTCACGTACTCAAGTGTGTCCGCCCAAATAGGTGATCCGTACAAAAGTACTGATTGCACCACACTCAGTAATAGTTTCCGGCGTGCCTCCTTGGGCCCACCCACGTTTGGCATTAACTTCGAAAGAGAAGTCATCGCCCTGCTTGCCTTTTCCGCTGCGTACGTTATATGGTCCTTGAACAGCAAGTCCTTGTCCACTACTAGACCAAGGTACTTCATCGTATCCGTAACCTTGATATCTTTGCCCTCTATGCTGATCTTGGGCGTCTTCCTTTTATACTGGCGCTTAAAGAACACTGCCTCCGACTTCTCCACTGCGAGAGTAAGGCCTAGTTTATGGATCTCCGTCGTCACCATGGCTAGTGTCGCATTGATGCGATCCTCGACTTCTTCCGATGTCTTCCCGCTGGCTACTACTAACGTGTCATCCGCAAATCCAATTATCTTTGTGGACTCTGGGCATTCCAGCGATATCACTTTGTTGTACGTCAGGTTCCATAGTGTGGGTCCAACAACTGATCCCTGTGGGACGCCGCAGGAGACGTTGAAGTTAACCTGGCCGCCTTCTGCTTGCGGACATTTGATTGTGGCTGATCTGTCACTAAAGTACGATTGCAGTATTTGCCTCATGTACTCCGGGGTTTCGCACTCGTCAATAGCTCTCATTATGTTGTCCCAGTTAATAGAGTTGAAAGCGTTGCGTATGTCCAGACTTACTGCTACGCTCAATTCATATCTATTCAACGCTTCCCCAACGGTTTTCATTAGTACTCCGACCGCGTCCTCGGTTGAACGACATTTCCTAAATCCAAATTGCATTTCTGCGATTCCTTGCTTGTCGTCCAGGTGACGTTGGAGCCTCCGGACTAACAGTAGCTCGAACAGTTTGCCGATGTCGTTTAACAGACATAGAGGTCTGTAGGATGTTGGTTCGTTCTCGGGTTTACCACTCTTTCTTAGTAATACTAACCTGGCCCGTTTCCAATTTCTTGGGAACACTCCGTCCTCTAGGCATTTGTTAAACATGCCTTTAAACAAAGTCGGCGACAACCTGTGTATCGTTGCGAGTATACTGTTGGTCAATCCATCCGGGCCAGGTGCTTTCCTCCTGGGGGCCATCCTCTGGAATGCCTCATCCATCTCTTCGTCGGTGAAAGGGGTAAAATCCGCTGCTCGTCGGACCACATTCGGAGTTTGTGGTCCTATGGGGAAGAGCGATGTTATGATCGCCTCCAGGCGCGTTGGCTCCATCCTTTGCGTTTCCGATGGTCCTCTTAATTTGTGCATGACAATCTTATACGGTTTGCCCCAGACGTCACCGTCCACTGTCCTGATCAATTCTTTCCATCCGCGCTCTTTACTGCGTGATATGGCCAGTTTCAGAGAGGCTTTGGCACTCTTGTACGAGTTTACCAAATCTTCTGGGACCATGTCATGCCCGCCAGCTCTGATCCGCCTAGAAACTCTGGTGACTGATCTTTTTAGGATGCGCTTCGCTGCTGTACATGCTGCTCGTAGTTGGGCGATTTCATCATTCCACCAGTATTTTGGTTGCCTGCAAGTGACTTGACCCGATCTCTTTCGTAGGGCGAAGTCACATGCCACCGTCATCCTGCTTTCAAAATCATTGGCCATTTCGTTTGCGTCGATTGGTTCCCTTGCCGTATGTATCCACTCCGCCACCATTATCCCCGCCTCCATCTTCTTGAGGTCAATTCCTTTCGAGGTTATCCAGCCTTCCTCCTTTTCTTGCACGGTTGAATATGGGCGCGCTTCATTAGTGACCGTAAACTTTATATACTGATGGTCCGTGCCGTTTTCCTCGCTGAGCACTTCCCACCCCTCCGTATAGCGTACCAGGTTTTCGGATACGAAGGTTAGGTCGACGATCGAGCCGGCTCCTCTACCCACGTATGTGGGCTCCCGCCCTTCGTTTAAGATCACTAACCCTACCTCGTCGGATAGGAGTAGGAGCTCTTCGCCTCTTCCATCATTTAGCCAGTCTCCCCACGCTGCCGATCTAGCGTTAAAGTCCCCGGCAATAATTACCCTGGAATTTGGTTCCAGCTGTCGGATACTGCTCCCCAAGCGGTTCAAAAACGCTTGAAAACTGGCTATCGGTACATTGGGGGATGTGTAGCAACTATATAGGTATACGCCGTTGATTCTGACTAGTACATACTCATCATCAGCTTCAATTTTACTAGTGGCTATGTTGCGGTTGAATATGCCGATCGCCGCTCTCTTTGTCCCGTTGCTGATATACCAGCTTCCACCTTCCTCTATTCCCTGTGTGTCACAGGCAATCACTACGTCCACCTGTTTCTCCACCACTGCTTGTTCCAGTAGACTGTGAGCCATCTTGCAGTGGTTGAGGTTTACTTGCAGGAAGTTAATCATCACCGTGGGAGTCTTCTTGCTCCCACCGGTCTCCTACCGGTGCTCTGCCTTGCTTCAACTGATGTAGTTCCTCCATACCGGTTGTTATCTTCTCGGGTTGCACCTCGCACTCCCGTACTAAGTGGCTCGTTGAGCTGCACTTGAAGCATGCCTTCGGTCTTTCTTCTGCAGTACAGCTGACAGCAATATGTCCTACTCCTTGACATTTGTAACACCGTTTCTCTTTTCTTTCCAGTAACTTTACTTTGCACATTGCCCATCCCATGCGTATTTTCCCCTTTTCCGCCATCTTGGACGCCACAGTCATCGGTACTCTGCAGTGAAGTGTTCGGCCTACTCGATTATCTACCATTTTAATTTCGAAACCTTTTCAGACTGCTATCGAAGTTTTCCAGCTCCGTCCTAACCTCTTGCTCCTCCATCCAGTTTGGAATATCCCTTATAAGGATTGGTGTGAGTCTTTGTGGTCTTCTCACAGCTGCTGACCTTCCGATTACCTTTCTGATTTCCTCCGCTAGTTTATCTGCTCCTTCGCAACCGTCCACTTCTATTATTAATCCGCCCGCCGCCGTGCACCTTGCACCTTTGACTATAATGCCGTGTCTATTAATATCTATTGCTGTCACCCTTTTCATAACTGATGCATATGTTTCGCCGTCAGCAAGCCGATCCATCATTACCGCCTCCGACTTGGGAGTGCGCCTTTTTACCAGCGCTGCTGGGTCTGGCTTATAGCGCGGCTGGGCTCGGGTTTGGTATGTTGCACGTCCAGTCGCTGGGTGATCCTCACTTTTCCTTTCTGGTGGAATTGACCTAGCTTCACCTCGGCTACCTTCCTTCTCAGGAATCACAGGTCTAGTGGTCACGGGATCTGTTGCGTTCTTCTTGTTTTTCTTCCCCTTTCTGATCACCTCGCTCCATTCGGTCGGTTTTTCTCCCGGATCCTCCTGTCGTACATGAGTATTATTACGCCGCAGTTCTTTTAGAATCAGATCGATCTTCTGATCCTGCCCTATTACCCTAGCTTCCTGTCTTGCCAAGCGTTCGAGTATGCTTTGCGTATCGTGCGTTTCTCCTCCAGTTGCCTTTGGGTTGGAGATCGATACAGGGAGGTCCGTCTGGGTACCTGCTACCTTTTGTAACGGCTTGATTTTGCCAGCCATTTTTGCGTGGTGAATTGTCCTCCTGAACGCCTTTCCCAGTTTTTCCACGCTTGACTTGATCTCCTTTTTAGTGTTGGTTGCGTTCGCCACCTCCTTTTCGAGCAGGATCAGTTCCCTGTAGGAGGTTTCCATCGCGTTTATAAACTTATCATAATCTTCGGTATCCATCGTGGCCGGGCCAGTAGTGGAAGCGACTTTTCTGTCACCGTGGTGAGCCTGGGTACCACTCACCACAACAGTTGCTGTACCAACACCGGAGTTGGCGGTAAATGCCTGCTTCTCCACATTTACCTTTTTTGCACTTAAGGTCGATTTCGACTTTTGGGGCGAGCGCCGTCCCCCAACCGCCGGTCCCGAATGTCCGACCCCTCCCAGTAGGAGGGCATCCAGGGTTGTGGATTCTTCGTGAGATTCTTCCATGTTTGATTTTAAGGGAAAATCTACCCTGCGTTTTATACCTTCCGCCAGGTTGGTTATTTTATCGGGGTTTTCCTTCCCCTAGGACGGCTGCCAACCAAGGCTGAAGAGCCCGCCCTACCCTTGGAACTTCTTCGTCTGTCCTCAGTCCTTCGACCTGTCCAACATGGGTGACCCTGCTGGTAGTAAACTACCGTTGGCATAGCTCTCAGGACTATGGAGGAACGCAAGCCCCCTCACCACGGCAAGGTGAGTTCCGCGAGGGGGAACCTAACCTAACCTAACCTAACCTAACCTTTTTTTTTTTTTTTTTTTTTTTCCTTTTTGAACCGACGACGCCGCGGGAACTGCTGTTCGCATTGCTTCCGCGGCGCCGCCATCGTTTATTTGAACAATAACTTTACATGGGTGGGTGGTAGACGGGACAGTATCCCCGACTTACCCCCGTTCTTGGCTTATATGAAATATACAGGGTGGGTAGTAGACGGGACACTTCCCCGACTTACCCCCGTTCAAGGCGTTACATTTGGAAATCTTAATTTAATCTTATCTTATCTTGGTTTGTGCGTTTCTTTGTGCTCTCACTGCCTTCTCGAATCAGCCTCATCCTCCCGTTCGTCCGATTCCTTAGTAGACATGATCGATTCGATCATCGCGATCAACTCTTCCCTGTTCGCCTTGGCCTGTATTATGAGTCGTTTTCTGGTTCTCGGCTCCTCGGGCAAGTCTGTCGAATTTGGACCACATAGGATTTCTTCAACGTCGCCGGCATTAGGAGGTCGTCCTAAGATCGCAGTCAGACGGGCGCGGTCATCGTTCCATCTGGGACACACAAACAAGGTGTGATCGGCCGTGTCGTCCGGGTCCTTGCAGTAAACGCAGTAGCTGTCCTCGGCTCTCTTCATCCTCGACAGATAGCTCCGGAAGCAGCCATGTCCGGAGAGAGCTTGAACGACACGGAACGATAGACATAGGGTGGTCTTTGAGAGCCACCGCGCAATGTTCGGTAGTAGCCGGTGCGTCCATCTGCCCTTATTCGACCGGTCCCATCTAGATTGCCATGAGCTTATTGAGATGCTTCTCTCCTCCGCTTTTACCATGGCAGTTGTTTTGGTAGGGTCAGCGTCCTCTTCAAGCCGATTCTTTATTCTTGCCCGTTCATGAGCCACAAGGTCCGCTGGCAGCATGCAGGCGAGTACCGACGACGCTTCATCTGATACCGTGCGGTATGCCCTGATCGTCCGGAGGTTTGTTATCCTTTGTGCCCTAGCCATGGCCCTTCTATTTTTAGCGGTCTTGATGCCGACTGTTGCCCACGTGGGAGATGCATACAACAGCTTACTATTCACTACCGAGCCGAGCAGAGCCCGTTTGGCCTGAGCCGGACCGCCGACGTTGGGCATCAATCTTCCTATTGCTCTCGCTGTCTCGGCGGCCTTCTTGGATGTTTTAGCAATGTGAGCCGTGAAGGACAGTCTCGTGTCCAACTCGACTCCCAGGTACCTGATTGAAGGCCTAACCGGGATTGTGTGGCCTTCGACGAGCAACATCGGGTTATCGTACTTGTTTTTGCGGGTCAGGACTATGGCCTCTGATTTTTGCGGTGCTAGCTGCAGGCCTTTTTCACGCATCCATGCGGAAATCTGTTCGAGAACTGGGTTTAACAACTGGGCAGCTGCTGGTCCAGTCCGTGCTGTGCCGATAACGGCGATGTCATCCGCAAAAGCCACTAGCTGCACTCCTGATGGCATTTCTGTGTCCAGTAGATCGTCATAAAACGCGTTCCAAAGTGCGGGACCGAGGACGGACCCCTGAGGAACTCCGCACGTCACGCTTATGCTGGAGAGTGACTCGCCGACTAGAAGAGTCCTGTTATGTAGATAGGACCTGAAGATGCCGTTGAGATAGGAAGGGACCATTTTCTTCCTGATTGCTGCGTCTATGCACCGCCATGGAGCGGAGTTGAAGGCATTGCGCACATCGAGTGAGACCGCAACGCACAAATCTCGGTGTTGGACTGCGCCCAGAGCGGCCCCGTGAGCTGCGCGAATCACCCGATCTATAGCATCCTCGGTTGACCGTCCATGGCGGAACCCATATTGGTTGTCTGACCTCTGCCCGGTCTGGTCTAGATGTTGATTTAGCCTCTTGAGCAGGAGACGTTCGAAGAGTTTGGCCATGGAGTTTAGCAAACAGATCGGCCTAAAGCTCGATGCTTCACCAACAGGTTTGCCCGGACCCTTGTGGAGTAGTACGAGTCTGGCATTCTTCCAGATGGCCGGGAACTCTTGACGAGAGAGGCAGCAGTTGAAGGTCCTCAGTAGCACCTGTGGAGCTATTTTTGCTACTCGAAGCAAGAGTTCGTTAGGTATACCGTCCGGTCCTGTGGCTTTCCCGGATGGAAGCCGACGGCATGCTTCGTGTAGCTCTTCCACGGAAAACTGATGGACTGTTGGGTCGAGGGGGTCGTCGGAGAGGCGGGGCTCAAGTGACCAGTCTGTTTCCGGAGGGTCTGGAAACAGGTGTTTGACAATCGAGTCCTCTCTCCCGCGAGCTTCGACGCCTGGGCGCTTTCGACCGATCTTCCTCGTTACAACCCTATAAGGTAGGCCCCAGGGATCATCATCGACAGCCTTGCACAGATCGGACCAGCTCTTCTCTTGCGCCTTACGTATAGCATTGCGGAGCTCTTTTCGTTTCGCAGTATAATCATCCCGGTGAGCGTCCATGGTCTCCTGATTGTCGTGTCTCCGGGCGGACCGTTGATGTGCCCTGCGTGATTTGTTGGCCGCTTGTCGGAGTTCAGCCAGATCCTTTGACCACCAGTGTACTTGTTTCCTGCCCGATCTCTGGGGTGCTCTTGGGGGCATGCAAGAGTCGCACGCGGCCTCCAGGAAGTCCATCAAGCGTTTAGCTGCCTGGGATGCGGTGGTATCCTCCTCAACTTCGGGATGGGCCTTGTTTGCCAGAAATGAAGACAGAGCAAAAGGATCCAACTTGCGGTATGACCATCCTTTCGCCGGGGAGCTGCCGTTGTCGTCGAGGTCTTGCGCAAGGTCCAACGTGAATTCGATATATCGATGATCGCTGGCGGAATATATGTCGTCCAAAACCCTCCATCCACGTATTTCACGAGGAGCTGAGAGCCGGGAGAAAGTAACATCGATTATGGATTCTGCATTGATCCGTCGGTAGGTGGCTGTGGAGCCGGTGTTTTCGATGCAGAGGTTAAGGCTCGCCGCGAGGTCTGCAAGCTGATCGCCTCTCCTGTCGTTGCGGTCAGAGCCCCACTCTTGCGACCACGCATTGAAATCCCCACCGATCAACATGTGGATTTGTGCGTCACAGTCCCGTACAGACTGGTGGATGTCCTCTAGGAATGTGACGAAATTTTCCTCCGAGTCGTTCCGGGAGTTATAACAGCTGTATATTCTCAGGCCCCGTACCTGAATCCAGGCGAAGCCGCGTCCTGAGCCTTTTGCCTCGGAGACTAGATCCGCTGCAATCAGGCCTACAGAACAAGTACCGTCGTCGCTACTGACCCACCTGTCGTCGTTGGACGGGATCCAATTTGGTTCGGACACGATTAGCGCTTGGGCACCCCTCGCGGCCGACGTCTGTTGCAGCAGGTTCTGCGCCGTAGCACTCCTTTGTAGGTTGATCTGCAAGCAGCGGATAATCATCTTGAAACTTGCTTCCACACCATTAGTATTTCTTTCCTGGCTCCACATGCAGCGGAACCAGGTCGGTGTGCCGTTCTCGGGAGACCGGCTCTGTCGCACGCGACGCATCGGTCGGCTCCGTTGGGGCAGGTTTTCTCCTGATGTCCATCTTCCCCGCATCTCCTACATGCCTGTGCCAGATCTGGTCCATTGCAGGCTGACGAGCTGTGCCCAAAGCCATGGCATCGGTGACACCTCGGAGGGTCGGCTGCTCTCAGGCGGACTCTGCAGCTGATCCAACCGATCTTAACTGTCCTGAGGGAGGCCGCCAAGTCCCGCGGAACTATAACGGTAGCTACCTGTTGTCCCCGCTTAGTGTGCCATAGACCGGTGAGACGGATGTCCTTCCGGTTCATTGACGCTACCAGGTCATCGGCTGCACCCTTAACTTCCGACTGGATGGCGGTTAAGACTTCCTCTTTTGTTGCTGCGGCGTCGATGTCGACTACCTCGATGAGCGCCGTTGGTGAGAGTCTGACAACCGATCCGGCATCTTCGTCCGAGTTGTCGGTGATCATTGTCCGGATTCTGTCGGCAGCCAAGTTTGCCGCTTTTCCTCGACCGAATTCTATGAGAAGGTCGCCGGCGCGGGTCCTTCTCATGGCCGTAATCTTAGCACCACCGGTATCAGGGCACTTTGTTTTAACCGCCTGAACTACGTCCATGTAAGTCTTGCCCTCCTTAACCTTGACGAGGACAGCTGGAGCGCGAGGGCGCGGAAGCTTCACCTGTGATTGAAGATCCGGCGGTGGGTGCTCGGTTGGTTTGGGACGCTGGCGAGTGGTCTTGCGGCTGACGACCTGTGACCAAGTCGTTGGACCCCGACCAGGTGTTGAGGGTGCGGCTTCGGGTAACGGTGGGGAGTCCCTGATTTCAACTACTTCGGTGGTCGAGTCCGTTGTTTTTGCCCTCTTCTTCCCGGCTCTTTTTCTTTTATTTCCAGATCCTGCTGGAGGGCCATGGTCTGTTCGTGTTGGCGTCGTTTCGGATGAGGAGGTTGTCATCAAGGATTCGGTTTGCGTGGCCGAATCCTCCATGGTGACGACTTCCATGCTTTTTCCATTTTCCTCTTCCCCGTTCGGAACTACATCCTTCGCTTTCTTTCTGTTAGGCGACCGTGGAGCTCTTCTGGCTGCCAGGGACACGAGGGATGAGAGTATGCCCCTCAACATATCCTGAAGAGGATTATCATGTATGCTCGATGCCGCTGCAATGTCGCACTCCATAACAGCGAGCTTACACTTGCTTACAAGCCCTTCCAGCGCCTTTGTGAAGTACTCGTCATCTTCCTCGGCCGGAATCATGGTCGCTGAGGACTTCCTCTTCAACCTAGAGGATTCCAGTAGCATGTCCGCTAAACGCGAGTCGCCGTTCCGAGATGCCGTGATCGATAAAGTCGTTGTGGGCCTTGCAGTAATGTCGATGGCCTGTCTGCCACCGGGAAGAGCCTGCTTCGCACTCTTCCCACCAGTTGCGTTACCAGCCCCTTGGCTGGCTCCGGAAGCCTGGCTCGCCACTTCCGAGATTTTGGTGCATGGGGGTGATGACGACACCCGGGGCGTGCACCGTCCCCCGACCGCCGGCTCTAGGGCATCCGACTCCCTTGTAGCAGTAACGTTTGTCTTGTTTGTCGTGTTCATCATGGGTTTCAGTGATGGCTTAGCCGCCGCTGACGACGCCAGCCTCGCGTCGTCTGTCTTGCCTGTCGGTAGTCCTGATCCTCCGGGACACCGGGGGTAGATCACTCCCCCGGTGGTGAGCTTGTCCGCGACCGCTTATTCGTCCAATCCCGAAGGGTATGGCTTATTTCGCGGCTACCCTGCATGTCTGCAGGGCGTTCCCCTATCCGCAACCTGGGGACGCGCCCGATAGCAGCTCACGCCACGGGAACCTAACCTAACCTAACCTAACCTAACCTAACCCCCCCCTAACCTAACCTTTTTTTTTTTTTTTTTTTTTTTCCCTTTTTGAACCGACGACGCCGCGGGAACTGCTGTTCGCATTGCTTCCGCGGCGCCGCCATCGTTTATTTGAACAATAACTTTACATGGGTGGGTGGTAGACGGGACAGTATCCCCGACTTACCCCCGTTCTTGGCTTATATGAAATATACAGGGTGGGTAGTAGACGGGACACTTCCCCGACTTACCCCCGTTCAAGGCGTTACATTTGGAAATCTTAATTTAATCTTATCTTATCTTGGTTTGTGCGTTTCTTTGTGCTCTCACTGCCTTCTCGAATCAGCCTCATCCTCCCGTTCGTCCGATTCCTTAGTAGACATGATCGATTCGATCATCGCGATCAACTCTTCCCTGTTCGCCTTGGCCTGTATTATGAGTCGTTTTCTGGTTCTCGGCTCCTCGGGCAAGTCTGTCGAATTTGGACCACATAGGATTTCTTCAACGTCGCCGGCATTAGGAGGTCGTCCTAAGATCGCAGTCAGACGGGCGCGGTCATCGTTCAATCTGGGACACACAAACAAGGTGTGATCGGCCGTGTCGTCCGGGTCCTTGCAGTAAACGCAGTAGCTGTCCTCGGCTCTCTTCATCCTCGACAGATAGCTCCGGAAGCAGCCATGTCCGGAGAAACCTAACCTAACCTAACCTAACCTAACCTAACCTTTTTTTTTTTTTTTTTTTTTTTTTTTTTTTTTTTTTTTTTTTCCCTTTTTGAACCGACGACGCCGCGGGAACTGCTGTTCGCATTGCTTCCGCGGCGCCGCCATCGTTTATTTGAACAATAACTTTACATGGGTGGGTGGTAGACGGGACAGTATCCCCGACTTACCCCCGTTCTTGGCTTATATGAAATATACAGGGTGGGTAGTAGACGGGACACTTCCCCGACTTACCCCCGTTCAAGGCGTTACATTTGGAAATCTTAATTTAATCTTATCTTATCTTGGTTTGTGCGTTTCTTTGTGCTCTCACTGCCTTCTCGAATCAGCCTCATCCTCCCGTTCGTCCGATTCCTTAGTAGACATGATCGATTCGATCATCGCGATCAACTCTTCCCTGTTCGCCTTGGCCTGTATTATGAGTCGTTTTCTGGTTCTCGGCTCCTCGGGCAAGTCTGTCGAATTAGGACCACATAGGATTTCTTCAACGTCGCCGGCATTAGGAGGTCGTCCTAAGATCGCAGTCAGACGGGCGCGGTCATCGTTCCATCTGGGACACACAAACAAGGTGTGATCGGCCGTGTCGTCCGGGTCCTTGCAGTAAACGCAGTAGCTGTCCTCGGCTCTCTTCATCCTCGACAGATAGCTCCGGAAGCAGCCATGTCCGGAGAGAGCTTGAACGACACGGAACGATAGACATAGGGTGGTCTTTGAGAGCCACCGCGCAATGTTCGGTAGTAGCCGGTGCGTCCATCTGCCCTTATTCGACCGGTCCCATCTAGATTGCCATGAGCTTATTGAGATGCTTCTCTCCTCCGCTTTTACCATGGCAGTTGTTTTGGTAGGGTCAGCGTCCTCTTCAAGCCGATTCTTTATTCTTGCCCGTTCATGAGCCACAAGGTCCGCTGGCAGCATGCAGGCGAGTACCGACGACGCTTCATCTGATACCGTGCGGTATGCCCTGATCGTCCGGAGGTTTGTTATCCTTTGTGCCCTAGCCATGGCCCTTCTATTTTTGGCGGTCTTGATGCCGACTGTTGCCCACGTGGGAGATGCATACAACAGCTTACTATTCACTACCGAGCCGAGCAGAGCCCGTTTGGCCTGAGCCGGACCGCCGACGTTGGGCATCAATCTTCCTATTGCTCTCGCTGTCTCGGCGGCCTTCTTGGATGTTTTAGCAATGTGAGCCGTGAAGGACAGTCTCGTGTCCAACTCGACTCCCAGGTACCTGATTGAAGGCCTAACCGGGATTGTGTGGCCTTCGACGAGCAACATCGGGTTATCGTACTTGTTTTTGCGGGTCAGGACTATGGCCTCTGATTTTTGCGGTGCTAGCTGCAGGCCTTTTTCACGCATCTATGCGGAAATCTGTTCGAGAACTGGGTTTAACAACTGGGCAGCTGCTGGTCCAGTCCGTGCTGTGCCGATAACGGCGATGTCATCCGCAAAAGCCACTAGCTGCACTCCTGATGGCCTTTCTGTGTCCAGTAGATCGTCATAAAACGCGTTCCAAAGTGCGGGACCGAGGACGGACCCCTGAGGAACTCCGCACGTCACGCTTATGCTGGAGAGTGACTCGCCGACTAGAAGAGTCCTGTTATGTAGATAGGACCTGAAGATGCCGTTGAGATAGGAAGGGACCATTTTCTTCCTGATTGCTGCGTCTGTGCACCGCCATGGAGCGGAGTTGAAGGCATTGCGCACATCGAGTGAGACCGCAACGCACAAATCTCGGTGTTGGACTGCGCCCAGAGCGGCCCCGTGAGCTGCGCGAATCACCCGATCTATAGCATCCTCGGTTGACCGTCCATGGCGGAACCCATATTGGTTGTCTGACCTCTGCCCGGTCTGGTCTAGATGTTGATTTAGCCTCTTGAGCAGGAGACGTTCGAAGAGTTTGGCCATGGAGTTTAGCAAACAGATCGGCCTAAAGCTCGATGCTTCACCAACAGGTTTGCCCGGACCCTTGTGGAGTAGTACGAGTCTGGCATTCTTCCAGATGGCCGGGAACTCTTGACGAGAGAGGCAGCAGTTGAAGGTCCTCAGTAGCACCTGTGGAGCTATTTTTGCTACTCGAAGCAAGAGTTCGTTAGGTATACCGTCCGGTCCTGTGGCTTTCCCGGATGGAAGCCGACGGCATGCTTCGTGTAGCTCTTCCACGGAAAACTGATGGACTGTTGGGTCGAGGGGGTCGTCGGAGAGGCGGGGCTCAAGTGACCAGTCTGTTTCCGGAGGGTCTGGAAACAGGTGTTTGACAATCGAGTCCTCTCTCCCGCGAGCTTCGACGCCTGGGCGCTTTCGACCGATCTTCCTCGTTACAACCCTATAAGGTAGGCCCCAGGGATCATCATCGACAGCCTTGCACAGATCGGACCAGCTCTTCTCTTGCGCCTTACGTATAGCATTGCGGAGCTCTTTTCGTTTCGCAGTATAATCATCCCGGTGAGCGTCCATGGTCTCCTGATTGTCGTGTCTCCGGGCGGACCGTTGATGTGCCCTGCGTGATTTGTTGGCCGCTTGTCGGAGTTCAGCCAGATCCTTTGACCACCAGTGTACTTGTTTCCTGCCCGATCTCTGGGGTGCTCTTGGGGGCATGCAAGAGTCGCACGCGGCCTCCAGGAAGTCCATCAAGCGTTTAGCTGCCTGGGATGCGGTGGTATCCTCCTCAACTTCGGGATGGGCCTTGTTTGCCAGAAATGAAGACAGAGCAAAAGGATCCAACTTGCGGTATGACCATCCTTTCGCCGGGGAGCTGCCGTTGTCGTCGAGGTCTTGCGCAAGGTCCAACGTGAATTCGATATATCGATGATCGCTGGCGGAATATATGTCGTCCAAAACCCTCCATCCACGTATTTCACGAGGAGCTGAGAGCCGGGAGAAAGTAACATCGATTATGGATTCTGCATTGATCCGTCGGTAGGTGGCTGTGGAGCCGGTGTTTTCGATGCAGAGGTTAAGGCTCGCCGCGAGGTCTGCAAGCTGATCGCCTCTCCTGTCGTTGCGGTCAGAGCCCCACTCTTGCGACCACGCATTGAAATCCCCACCGATCAACATGTGGATTTGTGCGTCACAGTCCCGTACAGACTGGTGGATGTCCTCTAGGAATGTGACGAAATTTTCCTCCGAGTCGTTCCGGGAGTTATAACAGCTGTATATTCTCAGGCCCCGTACCTGAATCCAGGCGAAGCCGCGTCCTGAGCCTTTTGCCTCGGAGACTAGATCCGCTGCAATCAGGCCTACAGAACAAGTACCGTCGTCGCTACTGACCCACCTGTCGTCGTTGGACGGGATCCAATTTGGTTCGGACACGATTAGCGCTTGGGCACCCCTCGCGGCCGACGTCTGTTGCAGCAGGTTCTGCGCCGTAGCACTCCTTTGTAGGTTGATCTGCAAGCAGCGGATAATCATCTTGAAACTTGCTTCCACACCATTAGTATTTCTTTCCTGGCTCCACATGCAGCGGAACCAGGTCGGTGTGCCGTTCTCGGGAGACCGGCTCTGTCGCACGCGACGCATCGGTCGGCTCCGTTGGGGCAGGTTTTCTCCTGATGTCCATCTTCCCCGCATCTCCTACATGCCTGTGCCAGATCTGGTCCATTGCAGGCTGACGAGCTGTGCCCAAAGCCATGGCATCGGTGACACCTCGGAGGGTCGGCTGCTCTCAGGCGGACTCTGCAGCTGATCCAACCGATCTTAACTGTCCTGAGGGAGGCCGCCAAGTCCCGCGGAACTATAACGGTAGCTACCTGTTATCCCCGCTTAGTGTGCCATAGACCGGTGAGACGGATGTCCTTCCGGTTCATTGACGCTACCAGGTCATCGGCTGCACCCTTAACTTCCGACTGGATGGCGGTTAAGACTTCCTCTTTTGTTGCTGCGGCGTCGATGTCGACTACCTCGATGAGCGCCGTTGGTGAGAGTCTGACAACCGATCCGGCATCTTCGTCCGAGTTGTCGGTGATCATTGTCCGGATTCTGTCGGCAGCCAAGTTTGCCGCTTTTCCTCGACCGAATTCTATGAGAAGGTCACCGGCGCGGGTCCTTCTCATGGCCGTAATCTTAGCACCACCGGTATCAGGGCACTTTGTTTTAACCGCCTGAACTACGTCCATGTAAGTCTTGCCCTCCTTAACCTTGACGAGGACAGCTGGAGCGCGAGGGCGCGGAAGCTTCACCTGTGATTGAAGATCCGGCGGTGGGTGCTCGGTTGGTTTGGGACGCTGGCGAGTGGTCTTGCGGCTGACGACCTGTGACCAAGTCGTTGGACCCCGACCAGGTGTTGAGGGTGCGGCTTCGGGTAACGGTGGGGAGTCCCTGATTTCAACTACTTCGGTGGTCGAGTCCGTTGTTTTTGCCCTCTTCTTCCCGGCTCTTTTTCTTTTATTTCCAGATCCTGCTGGAGGGCCATGGTCTGTTCGTGTTGGCGTCGTTTCGGATGAGGAGGTTGTCATCAAGGATTCGGTTTGCGTGGCCGAATCCTCCATGGTGACGACTTCCATGCTTTTTCCATTTTCCTCTTCCCCGTTCGGAACTACATCCTTCGCTTTCTTTCTGTTAGGCGACCGTGGAGCTCTTCTGGCTGCCAGGGACACGAGGGATGAGAGTATGCCCCTCAACATATCCTGAAGAGGATTATCATGTATGCTCGATGCCGCTGCAATGTCGCACTCCATAACAGCGAGCTTACACTTGCTTACAAGCCCTTCCAGCGCCTTTGTGAAGTACTCGTCGTCTTCCTCGGCCGGAATCATGGTCGCTGAGGACTTCCTCTTCAACCTAGAGGATTCCAGTAGCATGTCCGCTAAACGCGAGTCGCCGTTCCGAGATGCCGTGATCGATAAAGTCGTTGTGGGCCTTGCAGTAATGTCGATGGCCTGTCTGCCACCGGGAAGAGCCTGCTTCGCACTCTTCCCACCAGTTGCGTTACCAGCCCCTTGGCTGGCTCCGGAAGCCTGGCTCGCCACTTCCGAGATTTTGGTGCATGGGGGTGATGACGACACCCGGGGCGTGCACCGTCCCCCGACCGCCGGCTCTAGGGCATCCGACTCCCTTGTAGCAGTAACGTTTGTCTTGTTTGTCGTGTTCATCATGGGTTTCAGTGATGGCTTAGCCGCCGCTGACGACGCCAGCCTCGCGTCGTCTGTCTTGCCTGTCGGTAGTCCTGATCCTCCGGGACACCGGGGGTAGATCACTCCCCCGGTGGTGAGCTTGTCCGCGACCGCTTATTCGTCCAATCCCGAAGGGTATGGCTTATTTCGCGGCTACCCTGCATGTCTGCAGGGCGTTCCCCTATCCGCAACCTGGGGACGCGCCCGATAGCAGCTCACGCCACGGGAACCTAACCTAACCTAACCTAACCTAACCTTTTTTTTTTTTTTTTTTTTCCCTTTTTGAACCGACGACGCCGCGGGAACTGCTGTTCGCATTGCTTCCGCGGCGCCGCCATCGTTTATTTGAACAATAACTTTACATGGGTGGGTGGTAGACGGGACAGTATCACCGACTTACCCCCGTTCTTGGCTTATATGAAATATACAGGGTGGGTAGTAGACGGGACACTTCCCCGACTTACCCCCGTTCAAGGCGTTACATTTGGAAATCTTAATTTAATCTTATCTTATCTTGGTTTGTGCGTTTCTTTGTGCTCTCACTGCCTTCTCGAATCAGCCTCATCCTCCCGTTCGTCCGATTCCTTAGTAGACATGATCGATTCGATCATCGCGATCAACTCTTCCCTGTTCGCCTTGGCCTGTATTATGAGTCGTTTTCTGGTTCTCGGCTCCTCGGGCAAGTCTGTCGAATTTGGACCACATAGGATTTCTTCAACGTCGCCGGCATTAGGAGGTCGTCCTAAGATCGCAGTCAGACGGGCGCGGTCATCGTTCCATCTGGGACACACAAACAAGGTGTGATCGGCCGTGTCGTCCGGGTCCTTGCAGTAAACGCAGTAGCTGTCCTCGGCTCTCTTCATCCTCGACAGATAGCTCCGGAAGCAGCCATGTCCGGAGAGAGCTTGAACGACACGGAACGATAGACATAGGGTGGTCTTTGAGAGCCACCGCGCAATGTTCGGTAGTAGCCGGTGCGTCCATCTGCCCTTATTCGACCGGTCCCATCTAGATTGCCATGAGCTTATTGAGATGCTTCTCTCCTCCGCTTTTACCATGGCAGTTGTTTTGGTAGGGTCAGCGTCCTCTTCAAGCCGATTCTTTATTCTTGCCCGTTCATGAGCCACAAGGTCCGCTGGCAGCATGCAGGCGAGTACCGACGACGCTTCATCTGATACCGTGCGGTATGCCCTGATCGTCCGGAGGTTTGTTATCCTTTGTGCCCTAGCCATGGCCCTTCTATTTTTGGCGGTCTTGATGCCGACTGTTGCCCACGTGGGAGATGCATACAACAGCTTACTATTCACTACCGAGCCGAGCAGAGCCCGTTTGGCCTGAGCCGGACCGCCGACGTTGGGCATCAATCTTCCTATTGCTCTCGCTGTCTCGGCGGCCTTCTTGGATGTTTTAGCAATGTGAGCCGTGAAGGACAGTCTCGTGTCCAACTCGACTCCCAGGTACCTGATTGAAGGCCTAACCGGGATTGTGTGGCCTTCGACGAGCAACATCGGGTTATCGTACTTGTTTTTGCGGGTCAGGACTATGGCCTCTGATTTTTGCGGTGCTAGCTGCAGGCCTTTTTCACGCATCCATGCGGAAATCTGTTCGAGAACTGGGTTTAACAACTGGGCAGCTGCTGGTCCAGTCCGTGCTGTGCCGATAACGGCGATGTCATCCGCAAAAGCCACTAGCTGCACTCCTGATGGCATTTCTGTGTCCAGTAGATCGTCATAAAACGCGTTCCAAAGTGCGGGACCGAGGACGGACCCCTGAGGAACTCCGCACGTCACGCTTATGCTGGAGAGTGACTCGCCGACTAGAAGAGTCCTGTTATGTAGATAGGACCTGAAGATGCCGTTGAGATAGGAAGGGACCATTTTCTTCCTGATTGCTGCGTCTATGCACCGCCATGGAGCGGAGTTGAAGGCATTGCGCACATCGAGTGAGACCGCAACGCACAAATCTCGGTGTTGGACTGCGCCCAGAGCGGCCCCGTGAGCTGCGCGAATCACCCGATCTATAGCATCCTCGGTTGACCGTCCATGGCGGAACCCATATTGGTTGTCTGACCTCTGCCCGGTCTGGTCTAGATGTTGATTTAGCCTCTTGAGCAGGAGACGTTCGAAGAGTTTGGCCATGGAGTTTAGCAAACAGATCGGCCTAAAGCTCGATGCTTCACCAACAGGTTTGCCCGGACCCTTGTGGAGTAGTACGAGTCTGGCATTCTTCCAGATGGCCGGGAACTCTTGACGAGAGAGGCAGCAGTTGAAGGTCCTCAGTAGCACCTGTGGAGCTATTTTTGCTACTCGAAGCAAGAGTTCGTTAGGTATACCGTCCGGTCCTGTGGCTTTCCCGGATGGAAGCCGACGGCATGCTTCGTGTAGCTCTTCCACGGAAAACTGATGGACTGTTGGGTCGAGGGGGTCGTCGGAGAGGCGGGGCTCAAGTGACCAGTCTGTTTCCGGAGGGTCTGGAAACAGGTGTTTGACAATCGAGTCCTCTCTCCCGCGAGCTTCGACGCCTGGGCGCTTTCGACCGATCTTCCTCGTTACAACCCTATAAGGTAGGCCCCAGGGATCATCATCGACAGCCTTGCACAGATCGGACCAGCTCTTCTCTTGCGCCTTACGTATAGCATTGCGGAGCTCTTTTCGTTTCGCAGTATAATCATCCCGGTGAGCGTCCATGGTCTCCTGATTGTCGTGTCTCCGGGCGGACCGTTGATGTGCCCTGCGTGATTTGTTGGCCGCTTGTCGGAGTTCAGCCAGATCCTTTGACCACCAGTGTACTTGTTTCCTGCCCGATCTCTGGGGTGCTCTTGGGGGCATGCAAGAGTCGCACGCGGCCTCCAGGAAGTCCATCAAGCGTTTAGCTGCCTGGGATGCGGTGGTATCCTCCTCAACTTCGGGATGGGCCTTGTTTGCCAGAAATGAAGACAGAGCAAAAGGATCCAACTTGCGGTATGACCATCCTTTCGCCGGGGAGCTGCCGTTGTCGTCGAGGTCTTGCGCAAGGTCCAACGTGAATTCGATATATCGATGATCGCTGGCGGAATATATGTCGTCCAAAACCCTCCATCCACGTATTTCACGAGGAGCTGAGAGCCGGGAGAAAGTAACATCGATTATGGATTCTGCATTGATCCGTCGGTAGGTGGCTGTGGAGCCGGTGTTTTCGATGCAGAGGTTAAGGCTCGCCGCGAGGTCTGCAAGCTGATCGCCTCTCCTGTCGTTGCGGTCAGAGCCCCACTCTTGCGACCACGCATTGAAATCCCCACCGATCAACATGTGGATTTGTGCGTCACAGTCCCGTACAGACTGGTGGATGTCCTCTAGGAATGTGACGAAATTTTCCTCCGAGTCGTTCCGGGAGTTATAACAGCTGTATATTCTCAGGCCCCTTACCTGAATCCAGGCGAAGCCGCGTCCTGAACCTTTTGCCTCGGAGACTAGATCCGCTGCAATCAGGCCTACAGAACAAGTACCGTCGTCGCTACTGACCCACCTGTCGTCGTTGGACGGGATCCAATTTGGTTCGGACACGATTAGCGCTTGGGCACCCCTCGCGGCCGACGTCTGTTGCAGCAGGTTCTGCGCCGTAGCACTCCTTTGTAGGTTGATCTGCAAGCAGCGGATAATCATCTTGAAACTTGCTTCCACACCATTAGTATTTCTTTCCTGGCTCCACATGCAGCGGAACCAGGTCGGTGTGCCGTTCTCGGGAGACCGGCTCTGTCGCACGCGACGCATCGGTCGGCTCCGTTGGGGCAGGTTTTCTCCTGATGTCCATCTTCCCCGCATCTCCTACATGCCTGTGCCAGATCTGGTCCATTGCAGGCTGACGAGCTGTGCCCAAAGCCATGGCATCGGTGACACCTCGGAGGGTCGGCTGCTCTCAGGCGGACTCTGCAGCTGATCCAACCGATCTTAACTGTCCTGAGGGAGGCCGCCAAGTCCCGCGGAACTATAACGGTAGCTACCTGTTGTCCCCGCTTAGTGTGCCATAGACCGGTGAGACGGATGTCCTTCCGGTTCATTGACGCTACCAGGTCATCGGCTGCACCCTTAACTTCCGACTGGATGGCGGTTAAGACTTCCTCTTTTGTTGCTGCGGCGTCGATGTCGACTACCTCGATGAGCGCCGTTGGTGAGAGTCTGACAACCGATCCGGCATCTTCGTCCGAGTTGTCGGTGATCATTGTCCGGATTCTGTCGGCAGCCAAGTTTGCCGCTTTTCCTCGACCGAATTCTATGAGAAGGTCACCGGCGCGGGTCCTTCTCATGGCCGTAATCTTAGCACCACCGGTATCAGGGCACTTTGTTTTAACCGCCTGAACTACGTCCATGTAAGTCTTGCCCTCCTTAACCTTGACGAGGACAGCTGGAGCGCGAGGGCGCGGAAGCTTCACCTGTGATTGAAGATCCGGCGGTGGGTGCTCGGTTGGTTTGGGACGCTGGCGAGTGGTCTTGCGGCTGACGACCTGTGACCAAGTCGTTGGACCCCGACCAGGTGTTGAGGGTGCGGCTTCGGGTAACGGTGGGGAGTCCCTGATTTCAACTACTTCGGTGGTCGAGTCCGTTGTTTTTGCCCTCTTCTTCCCGGCTCTTTTTCTTTTATTTCCAGATCCTGCTGGAGGGCCATGGTCTGTTCGTGTTGGCGTCGTTTCGGATGAGGAGGTTGTCATCAAGGATTCGGTTTGCGTGGCCGAATCCTCCATGGTGACGACTTCCATGCTTTTTCCATTTTCCTCTTCCCCGTTCGGAACTACATCCTTCGCTTTCTTTCTGTTAGGCGACCGTGGAGCTCTTCTGGCTGCCAGGGACACGAGGGATGAGAGTATGCCCCTCAACATATCCTGAAGAGGATTATCATGTATGCTCGATGCCGCTGCAATGTCGCACTCCATAACAGCGAGCTTACACTTGCTTACAAGCCCTTCCAGCGCCTTTGTGAAGTACTCGTCATCTTCCTCGGCCGGAATCATGGTCGCTGAGGACTTCCTCTTCAACCTAGAGGATTCCAGTAGCATGTCCGCTAAACGCGAGTCGCCGTTCCGAGATGCCGTGATCGATAAAGTCGTTGTGGGCCTTGCAGTAATGTCGATGGCCTGTCTGCCACCGGGAAGAGCCTGCTTCGCACTCTTCCCACCAGTTGCGTTACCAGCCCCTTGGCTGGCTCCGGAAGCCTGGCTCGCCACTTCCGAGATTTTGGTGCATGGGGGTGATGACGACACCCGGGGCGTGCACCGTCCCCCGACCGCCGGCTCTAGGGCATCCGACTCCCTTGTAGCAGTAACGTTTGTCTTGTTTGTCGTGTTCATCATGGGTTTCAGTGATGGCTTAGCCGCCGCTGACGACGCCAGCCTCGCGTCGTCTGTCTTGCCTGTCGGTAGTCCTGATCCTCCGGGACACCGGGGGTAGATCACTCCCCCGGTGGTGAGCTTGTCCGCGACCGCTTATTCGTCCAATCCCGAAGGGTATGGCTTATTTCGCGGCTACCCTGCATGTCTGCAGGGCGTTCCCCTATCCGCAACCTGGGGACGCGCCCGATAGCAGCTCACGCCACGGGAACCTAACCCTAACCTAACCGTAATCTAACATTTCTTTCTTCTGCCTGCTCCATGCGCTCCATTTCCTCCTTCTTTACCATCACTTTTTTCGCAAACGTTGCCACCGCGTCCCAAGCTCGTTTTTCCATCACCATTTGGAGATCAATGTGCCCACCTCCAGTGGGCCGATTACTGACTCCATTTCCTCCCGTTCAGTTCTCCACGCTACGCAGTCAACCAGCGTATGACGAGCGCTATCGATCTCCGCCGGGCAATGTCTGCAGCTTGGACTTTCCTTCTTTCCTATCCTGTGGACGTATTCCCCAAAGCATCCATGTCCCGACATAAGTTGGGTGAGATGGAAATCCATACTCCCATGTCTCCTTGTCACCCAAGAACCTACGTCTCGGACTAGTGTCCTGGTCCATTCTCCTTTGGTGGCACTTTCTATTCTGCGGCACCATGTCTCCATGGTTTTTCTCCTCGGATTCGAGTTCTGGCTCGCTAGTCCAGTTTGGGAGGATAACCGCCGTCTTTTATGGAGGGCAGCCCTTTCCGTTGCAAGCAAATCGATGGGGGGAATCTATGCCAATATGTTAATCGCATCGTATGCAACCGTACGATAGGCACAAATACTTCGCAGGGCTGCACGTCGTTGTATCTTGTGCAGTTTATCCCTGTTTGCTCTCACGTACTCAAGTGTGTCCGCCCAAATAGGTGATCCGTACAAAAGTACTGATTGCACCACCCTCAGTAATAGTTTCCGGCGTGCCTCCTTGGGCCCACCCACGTTTGGCATTAACTTCGAAAGAGAAGTCATCGCCCTGCTTGCCTTTTCCGCTGCGTACGTTATATGGTCCTTGAACAGCAAGTCCTTGTCCACTACTAGACCAAGGTACTTCATCGTATCCGTAACCTTGATATCTTTGCCCTCTATGCTGATCTTGGGCGTCTTCCTTTTATACTGGCGCTTAAAGAACACTGCCTCCGACTTCTCCACTGCGAGAGTAAGGCCTAGTTTATGGATCTCCGTCGTCACCATGGCTAGTGTCGCATTGATGCGATCCTCGACTTCTTCCGATGTCTTCCCGCTGGCTACTACTAACGTGTCATCCGCAAATCCAATTATCTTTGTGGACTCTGGGCATTCCAGCGATATCACTTTGTTGTACATCAGGTTCCATAGTGTGGGTCCAACAACTGATCCCTGTGGGACGCCGCAGGAGACGTTGAAGTTAACCTGGCCGCCTTCTGCTTGCGGACATTTGATTGTGGCTGATCTGTCACTAAAGTACGATTGCAGTATTTGCCTCATGTACTCCGGGGTTTCGCACTCGTCTATAGCTCTCATTATGTTGTCCCAGCTAATAGAGTTGAAAGCGTTGCGTATGTCCAGACTTACTGCTACGCTCAATTCATATCTATTCAACGCTTCACCAACGGTTTTCATTAGTACTCCGACCGCGTCTTCGGTTGAACGACATTTCCTAAATCCAAATTGCATTTCTGCGATTCCTTGCTTGTCGTCCAGGTGACGTTGGAGCCTCCGGACTAACAGTAGCTCGAACAGTTTGCCGATGTCGTTTAACAGACATAGAGGTCTGTAGGATGTTGGTTCGTCCTCGGGTTTACCACTCTTTCTTAGTAATACTAACCTGGCCCGTTTCCAATTTCTTGGGAACACTCCGTCCTCTAGGCATTTGTTAAACATGCCTTTAAACAAAGTCGGCGACAACCTGTGTATCGTTGCGAGTATACTGTTGGTCAATCCATCCGGGCCAGGTGCTTTCCTCCTGGGGGCCATCCTCTGGAATGCCTCCTCCATCTCTTCGTCGGTGAAAGGGGTAAAATCCGTTGCTCGTCGGACCACATTCGGAGTTTGTGGTCCTATGGGGAAGAGCGATGTTATGATCGCCTCCAGGCGCGTTGGCTCCATCCTTTGCGTTTCCGAAAAAAAAAGAAATCTGATGTTACCGATGGCATCGTACGTCGGCGGCTGTGCAAATCAACGGCGGCAGTTCAACAATCGTACGGGCAGGGTTCGAACCGGGTACCTACAGATCTATCGCCTAACGCCTAATGCCTATCTACCTTTTTTTTTTTTTTTTTTTTTTTAATTATGAACCGACGACGCCGCGGGAACTGCTTTTGCATTACTTCCGCGGCGCCGCCATCGTTTATTTAAATAAACATACACGAATTTTGTGGGAAGGGAAACGGGACATGCCCCGATCCCTTACCCTTACATCTCGTTGATACAATACTAGGGCCTCTAACCCTTGTTTTAGCCTTCGGCTCACATAACATTATTTCTTAAACCTAGATCTTCGTTTCTTCTCCTTTCAAAGTTCCTTTCGACTTCTTCTCTGTCCTTCAGGATTTTCACCACTGCCATCTCAATCCTACTCCAGTTCTCCATCGTCTTCAGCATTAGCCGCGTTATACTTTCCGGCGTGATCTCCTCCCCAACGTACACTGCAACTTCTCTACGTAGCCCGAACCACGCGTCGCATTCGAAGACTGCGTTTTCAGCTGTATCTGGGCTTGTTCCGCATAGCTGGCATTCATCCGTGACCCGCCCGCCTAGACGACGCTTGTGAAGATATTCCCCAAAGGACCCATGACCTGTAAAAAACTGTGTTAAATGGTAATTTACCTCTCCATGCTTCCGTTTGATCCATGGTAAAATATCTGGTATCAGCCGGTGTGTCCATCTTCCAGTGGTTGCGCGATCCCAGTTCTCTTGCCATGACTTAATTAACTTTTCTTCACTCATTCGCTTTTCTTCACCATCGTACATTTCTGACCGTTGCTTTGCTAGGAGCTTTAGTGGTGCCATGGAAGAGACTACACATACCGCTTCGTGAGATACCGACTTGTAACTACAAACTGTTTTTATGGCTATCCTTCTGTACACCGATTCCAACTTCTGCCATGCTACGTTCGTCATGTGCTCCTCCCAGCATGGCGCTCCGTATAGTAACTTAGACGTAACTACACAAGAAAGTAGTTTTCGCCTTTTCTGTCCAGCTCCGCCCAGGTTTGGTAATATATAACCCAATTTCCTACCTATGTCCGCCGTTTTTTTTGCCGTCTGTACGGCATGGTCTCCAAACTTGAGTTTTTGATCTAGCATGAGGCCCAAGTACTTTATACTTTTACCTGATCTTACAATAGTATTACCGCATTTCACATTCATCTTATTTCTGGTGTAACGTGTTGTGAAAACAATCGCCTCAGTCTTGTGTTCCGCTAATGTTAGGCCATTATTTTGCATCCAGTTGTTGACGACATTGTATGCTTCTTCTAACTTTTCTTCTAAAAAATTACTATGTTCGGCCGTTGAAACCACCGCCACATCGTCTGCGAACGCAAGAATCTCAACATCTCTGGGCAGCGTTACTTTGAGTAATCCGTTGTACATAATGTTCCAAAGGCAAGGGCCTAGAACTGATCCCTGGGGGACTCCTCTCTCAACCAAGAACTCCTTCTTCGCACTGCATGCTGTATATTGAATTTTTGTGTCTGTCAGATACGCACCAACCATACCTCGTAAGTACCCAGGCACTCCCATTTTCCTCATAGCAGCAATAATATTTTCCCGTGGTGCCGAATTGAATGCATTACATACGTCTAGAGTTAGCATTCCAATCACATTTCCTTTCCGATTTCCATTCTTTATAATCATCATAAGTCTCTTGATCGCGTCTACAGTTGATCTATGCTTTCTAAATCCATATTGTGATTCACATAGCGCATTTGAATGCTCAAGGAACTGGTTTAAACGTCTCACTAGTACCCGTTCAAAAAGCTTCCCTATGGTGTTCAACATACATAGCGGTCTATAAGCAAACGGGTCCTCTGGTGGTCTTCCAGGTTTGTGGATAAGCACCAGGTTCGCCATTTTCCATCTGGCGGGGTAGTAATTTTCGTATAGGCACGAGTTGAACAAGTTTGTTATCGTCTTCGGATCCATCTGTATGACCACTTTAATATATTCATTTACAAGTCCGTCGGGTCCCGGCGCTTTTCCGTTTGACAGTTTCCTTAGTTCATCAAGTATTTCTGTCTCGCGTATTTCGACCACTGTTCGTCGGTGAGCTGCATGTTGATGTATTTCCAAAGATTGATTGTTGGGCGTTTTCCTTGGGAAAAGTTGTTCTACGATGTTATCTAGCCTTCCGGGTATCCCCGCCCCGAGTATTGCTCTTCTGCTGCCAAGCTTTTTCATTATTATTTTATAAGATGCCTATCTACCTAGCGGTCGAGTTCTAACCTAACCTAACCTAACCCCTAACCTAATTATATAACATAAACATATGTATATGTCTACGGCGTGTATGTATGAGGCGATCCGACGACAGCGACGGGTAATATTGTTCTATTTATACTTTTATCAATTATTTTTTTATACCATATACGATAATGTATTAGGCCTGGCGAACATTGAGATGCATGCGACGCAGCACAGCGCAGCGCAGTTTTCTGTATTCTATTTGTTAGAATGTATTGGCCCATATTGGGGGACAGGGCTGCTCAGAGCAGTGCTATGCCTGTGTTTGCCTGCGTCACGCAGTGTTCGTGACACAGATTACTGCACACGTGTCACGAGCTTTGGAAATTACGAGTTTACATAATTTTAAACTTAACTTATTAAATTTGTTAATAAAGTTAAGATTTTTTAAAAATTACAATGGAAGAGACTTTAAACGAAGCCATCAGACATTAAAATGTCATTACACCCAAATGAATAAATAGTATCTCGTATAAAATGAAGAACTTCATTGAATTGATAAAAAATTTGAGTAAACCGATCACCGGTATTTTTTAGTTACGATAAGTTAAACTTATTATAAACCTTGTATTAAATTTTCAAGAGTTTTCGGTCTGCCAATTAAATTTTATAGATGTTTAAAAACAAAAATTTTACAAAAATCGCAAATTTAAATTGTCTATGAATTAGTCAAAATATGTCAAAATACTTTGAAAACTTAACCATGTATAGAGAACGTCAATATAAAGATTCGGTGAACATTTCAAGTTGTTGCGGTTTTTCATTTTTGAGTTAGAGCATTTTAAAAAAACCGATATCATTTGTCAGTCTAGAATATTATACATTATATTATATTTTACATGTAATTTTATGTCAATCTTCGCTGTTCAAACGCTTAGAAAAAAAAAAAAATGTGACTATGGATTTTAATAATTTTTGAATGACAATAAGAACTACTTCTGTGGAATCTTCTATTACATTTTCAAGTATTTTGTACGAGCCAAATTTTTTTTACCACCGATTTAAAAAAAAAATTAAAAAAAATCAAATATTTTAAATGCCTATAAGTAGCTTAAAAATCAATATAATATTTTGAAAAAAATATGACATAAAGGAAATGCCAATCTTAACAGCTGATAAAAATTTCAAAAATCTGCGACTTATACTTTTTGAATTATAACAAATATCTAAAATTGTTTGAGAATAAATCGCTATTTTATGCAATTTCGTTAATATTTAAATTTCAAACAGTCATACAATTTTTTCCTCTAAGTCCGATAGAAATTTTTTTAAAGATTTTTGAAGAATAGCTTATAGATAACCTAGTGTTAAAATTTTGAACCTTGAGTATGAACAGAAAAAATTTTATGAATATTTATCTACAAGATAACTTGCAAATTATCGTGATTTTTACACATTTTATACAAATTTGAGCATTCAGGCCTTATAAAAAATTAAAAAAAATTTGAGTAAACTGATCACCGATATTTTTTAGTTACGATAAGTTTAACTTATTATCAGTGTTGGGAATAGATAACTAATAATTTATCTAGATAAAGATAAAAATGACTATACTAATTCTTATCTAGATACAGATAAAGATAGTTATACTAAATTTCATCTAGATAAAGATAAATATGAGATAATTTCATGTTTGATTTTGAAAATATTCAGAATACTACAGCCTACAGATATTAGGTAAAAAATTCATAATTTAAAACATTTTAAAATAAATATCATTTTTTAAACTCATTTCAAACATTAATAAACATAAAATATAAAATAATTTTTTTTAAAATAAACTCCATAAGAAGATTGTCATCTTGTCAGTTATTATCTGTGTAATAGGTATATGATGTACAGAAAAATGTAAAAATAAAAATATAAAAACATTTTAAATTTTAAAATTTTATTTTTATTTAATTTAAATAAATTATCTAGATAAGATAAAATATAAATAATTTTTATCAAGATAACTTATCTAGATATATTTATCTAGATATTTCCCAACACTGCTTATTATAAACCTTGTATTAAATGTTCAAGAGTTTTCGGTCAACCAATTAAATTTTATAGATGTTTAAAAAAAAAAATTTTACAAAAATCGAAAATTTAAATTGTCTATAAATAAGTCAAAATACTTTGAAAACTTAACCATGTATAGATAACGTCAATATAAAGATTTGGTGAAAATTTCAAGTTATTGCGATTTTTGGGTTTTGAGTTAGAGCATTTTAAAAAAATGTAATTTGTAAAAACGTGATTTTGCGTAAAATTTCCCGTTTTTTCGTAATTTTTTTATCGTTTTTTCGATTTTTTTAAAAAGTATTGAAAAGTTGAATTTTAGACTAGCCAAAATACCATCTACATTCACTTTCCTTTCAGAAAAGTTGCTACTTAAGCAAATCGAAGCATTTTTACTGCCAAAAAAGGTTTCGTCAGACACAAAAAAAAAAAATTTAAAAAAAAAATAAATAAAAGAAAAACACACATCATTGTAAAACCAATAGATTCCATCACTCCGTTCAGAATCTAAAATAAAAGTATTAAAATCATACAATAATAACATTTTTTTTAAGGCCAAGGTGGGGTTTAACCCCTAACTCCCCCCCTGGCTACGCCACTGACCTTATAGTAATTGTAAGTCTTTGCTCCACACTAATAGGTTTTCTCATGTTAGTATGCTGTTTTTCTAAATAAGGACACATAGTATCCAACAATTCATCAAAATTAGATATATTACAGGTAAGAATAAAGCTATTAATAAGAAATATTAAATACCTATATTAGAATATACATTAACATGGACTATGTATGATATGGTTGTGATTGGACTTGTGTGGTTTATAGTAATTATCACGAATAAATCCGCATTAGCGCTAGTTGTTAGTTGGCCATCGGAGATTCAGCGGTAACCCGTTGGACAACCATTATACCTATCTTTAATCATGTCCATTACATATGTATTGATTATTATATGCCTCTATTATTATAGTCGATAGATTATCTCCGATAAACGATAATCTATCGACTATAATAATAGAGGCATATAATAATCAATACATATGTAATGGACATGATTATTATTATTATTATTATTATCTCCAATAAACGATATTAAATTTCCGAAAAAAAATACAATCGTTCGGGACTTTATCTATTTTTTTTTTTAATAATAATAATATTCTTTATTACGGAAATAAATTCCAATTACAATTATTTTTTACAATATGACAGTATTTCAATAATCTAAATCTAAATTAAGTATAAGTATATACAGGTTAAATAAGTTAAGTATTTAGTTTAAACTAATAAAATAAGATTAATAATTAATGACACATTTTTCATGTAAGGAGAAATAAAAAACAAGAACATAATATAATAATTAAATATAGGTTACAAATAATTCTTAGTTACAATAAATATAGGGATGCCGTAAATTTGGTGATTGATGTGTGAAAAAGATCAATATTACATAAGGAATTACCAGCTGACATTAATTTATTAGCAGGCGAATACATTTTGTATGTATAAGAAGAATTTAAAGGATAAAAGATAGGTTTGTTTCTAGAATTAAAAGAATTTATTTTAAAATTTAAACGTTCAAGGATTTCAGGACAATTAATGTGGTTATGAAGTATTTTAAGTCTAGTAGTAGAAACCTATTATTTCAAAATAGTGGTTTAAATCGTCATATTAAAAATGATATCAAGAATGGTTCTTTGAAGACCACATTTATAGTATAAATATCTTAAAAAATTATTTTGAATTGATGTTAAACATTTATTTTGCAGAATACTATCTGTATGCCAAACTAAGAATACATATTCAAAATTAGATCGAACAAGATCAAAATTCAAATAATATAAAGTTTTTAAGGCTGAAACATCATTAAAATCACACACTTTATGAAACTTAGTTTCATAAATGATTTGTTTTTTAACTGATCAACATGATTTTTAAAAGAAAGTTTAGAATTAAAATTAACACCTAAGTCTTTAATAATATTTTTACGTGACAAGTATAAGATGTTAATGCAGTAGTTAATACATAATGGGATTTTTTTAATGAAAATGAAACAGTTGTACATTTATCAATATTTAAAGTCATATCGTTGTCATTGCACCACACAAATAAATTATTTAAATCTTATTGAAGCTGTTAAGCATAATTTAAACATTTAATTTGTTTATAAATTTTAGTATCATCTGCTAATAACAAACAGTTAGAGTTCCTAAAATGTATAGCTAAGTCATAAATGAAGAGAGAGAATAAAAGTGGTGACATATGATCACCTTGAGGGACACCCAATGTTACATTTATAGAATCAGATAAGTAATTTTTATATTTTACAATTTGAGAACGATTTATAAGAAAATAATTTAGCCATGATAAAAATGAATCGTATGATTTTAGTTTGGAGATTAAAATGGAGTGGTTTACTTTATCGAATGCTTTCTCGAAGTCCGTGTATATCACATCAAGTTGTCCCTTATCACTAAAGGAGTCAATTATTGATTGCTTAAAAATACATAAATTAGTAATTGTTGATCGACCCTTTCGAAATCCATGTTGTTCATTGTAGATAATACGTTCGCAAAGGGGTGATATGATTTTTGTTACTAATTTCAAAAATAATTTTGGGAGTATAGATATTTTAGATATAGGTCGATAATTAGAGACAATGGACCTATCACCTTTTTTAAATGTTGGAGTTACATAGGAAACTTTCCATATGTCAGGAAATATACTAAGAGTTAAATAAATAAGTTATGACTGGTAATATAATAAAAGAACATTATTAACATAGCAGAAACTTCATCAGGACCTGTTGATAAATTTTAATTAATAAACCATAATTCGTTAAAGACATATATTAAGTTTATATTTACGATACTAAGTGAATATATGCAGCCGCAGGGCTGATCGGTTCCAGCCCCCCTTACACTTGTTTGGTCAAGATACATACTACTTGTACACACTTCAGTACAATAAAAATATTAAAATTTGCATCTTATGTTACGGCGAATGACATAATAAAATCATTTTGAATAAAAAGCTGAGACTACGGGCCCTTTCAGAGGTACTGGCTCCGGGGCTCTAGCCCTCACTGCCCTACCCTCTTGCCTGCCCTGAAGATAGGAAGTTATTTACATAGTCAATATTTCATTTTTTTTTAACGAGTGAGGCTTATAGACATTTGAAAAATGTAACTTGAATAAATTGACAATTTCATTACCAGTATTTACTTTATTATCAAGGTATGACATAGTCGTAGGAAGAAGTGATAAGGATTTTTGAGATTTATAAGATGACCAGAAAGTTTTCGAATTAGTAATAACGTTACTCTGCATGTTCATAATATAAGATTTATAATCGCGATATCTAATATATTTACATTTATTACGAAGAAAAGAAAACGTCTCCATTAAGCGGATTCGACTGCACTAATTAAGTAAGTATGCAAATCAAATTTTGTTTAAATACGAAAACATAATTTCTTAAGATTTAAACCACTTTTATTTATAATTAATAAAAAAATTAATTTTTCAAATTAACCGCTATAGGCATGTGCCTGTAATGCCTGCATATAAATACATTACTTATAATAACAATAACAATAATAATTATGTTTTCGCCCCTACCGAGACCGTGAACGGACAATATACGATGGTGGTGCGTTCGCACTTTCAGGGAGGTGCAGCGCGCGTGAACAAGTGCCGCTGCCACTACCGCCGGATTTTTTTCAGTCGTCATTCGCCATTCCTGCGGTATGGTCATATAATATTTCGCAAGTACGGTCTCGCGTTCCACTGTCGTATTTACAACAACACCATCGTTCTTGTGATTTGGTTTTTGATTTTTTTTTTTTCAGTTTTTTTCTTTAATTATTTTCCCTTGTTCGTTTTCGTAAACCAACTGTTTAACGTTACAATTCTAGCCGAGAAAATATTCGAACGCCTCACGTGACTTCGATCAAAAGCGATTTTCTCCCCGATCTTTCGTTAAATATTTTTCCCCCGCAAAACCTTTCGTTCGTAAAAACTTCAATAAAAATATACAACTTATAATATACGTATTTCGTTTCGGAACGGTTGCAAACGATCCTGCATGCACATGCACTGTTTTCGTCACGCGAAATGAACTCGATGCATACTTCTGAACTTCTCCTAAAATACCGGTAAGTGTACGTACACAGTATACAATATTATTACTATCGTAGCTGTTTATGCACTTCTGATTACTATGCCTGTGCTGATGGAAAAGGTTTGCAATGAACGACAAACCGTAACGGATCTACCGCGTTTACAGATTACGTTCGAACAACAACTGCAACATTTTGTGATTGTCGTAGGCGTACGTCCAGGGGGGGACAACGCCGGGTGTGTTCGGGTACCCCCTCTGCATCTTTTAAATGGGGCTCTACACTTAAAGTATTTAAACCACTTTAATAAAAGTTTTCGATGTATCGTAATTTATTATTTTACTCCGTTTTGATAATATCTAAGGCCCGTACCAGTCGCCATTAAAAATATTTCAGACTCGCGACACCAGCAGCATCTGCATTCTTGATGTACCGGTACCGCTTAGGTTCATTACACATTCCTCTCGTCAGTTTTGATTTCTTAATTTGTTTATATACTTGCGACGGATGGGTATCGTGTTTCTGAATAAATTTTTAATCGACTTCCTGAATGATTCGTTGGAGAATAAATGCCTGTGTAATGGTGAATACGTGTGAACAATGTCACGGACAACCGGTGTAGGACGACGAGACATTCATGTACAATAATAATATACGTTATATAGGTATTTTGATGTCATAAATCGAGTTTGCGAACAGTTCGATTACACATGTTGTACACGTTTGTTGTGTGTGCTTATGTAACGCGTACTGATAATATTACATTGTCCAGCCGGACCATCATAACAATACTATTGGAAATCGAATTTATGTAATGTTATTTATCAACACTTGTTAATCAAAAATTCGAATAAACTAAATATTCAACGCAATCGTTGTGTCGACCATTTTTTGAACCATCGCATTTAAATTATTTTAACAACTGGTGAAATTACTCAATCGTTGGAGTGTAACTGTGTAAAACGTTCGAACGATAAAACCACGTTACATTTATAGAATATTATTTTAAACAGCATGTATATTATTTTAAAATAAAAATACACATAAAAATCGACTGACACATATTATATCATATCAATTGACCAACAACGGATAAGTTGATAGCACGGAATGAATACAAAGTTCGGCTTTGAGAACTTTTCGTATTGTTTGACATTGGAATTTCACATTAAACTTCGGTCATTGACTTAGAATTAAGTGTTACGGCATATAAATTATAATAGACAATATGAAGGCACCGGTACAATAACCAGATAAGTCCATTTTCGTAAATTTTTCAGAAGACAAAAAAAATGTTCTACAAATTTGGTAAATGAACCAAACTAAACGTGGTGTTATTGTTTGTGTAAAAATAAGACACACCAAATAAGATAATTTCCTTTGGTGATAAAACTTTTTTTAGGAAAATAATTGATAAAAACTAAAAAATTTTTATAAATACATTTTCAATAGTTGCAATAATAAGTTGCGTCCAATTTTGATTTTGGACACACTTGGTTATTGCAATCAACTAGAAAGCAAATAATCTGGTAGTTATCCATAGCATAGCCATAATATTATACAATATTATTTTCTAAAAGTATGTACGGTAAATAATAAAACATCAGTACAACATAATATTTTTTATGTATAAATAGGTTTTAAATATTATGAAATAATTTTTTTTTTTAACCAGAAATTAATAAGGTATTATAATACCACCTATTAGGTTATAAATCCCAATATAATAAGATTAATATTATATTCCATTATAAAAAATATACTGTAAACCAATACCATTATTGGTATAACAAAAACTATAACTATATTTATATTATATAATTAGGTATTGATTATGTTATAGTAAAATGTAGTTAATAAAATGTATTAATTTTTATACCTAATTTTTGCACCGGATACAATATCTAAACTCTAATAAAATTGTTAGGTACAAATAATAACCAGTAACGTCCGGACATATTTGGTTTTTGCACTCAATGAAAAATAAAAATGTATATATAATGTTTTAACGGATACCTGGTTATTGCGACCGTAAAAAATATTAAAAATGGTTTTATGACTATATCTCTCATAATAATGATCGGACGTATCTGATTGCTGCGCCTATCGATGTAGATTTTTTTTCTGAATATTTCTGTATTAAAAACTAATTTTTAAAAAATCAGGACTTATCTGGTTATTGCACCGGTACCTTCATATTTTATAGTTTGTTTGCGGCCATGATAGTGATTGTATTGTTGTTAAACTTTTAAAAAATGTTTGTTTCGAAATTATAGAAATTATTGAAACTAAGTAATTGGTTCGATTGCTGAAGCACTCGCGGTGTAACGAAGTTTATAAATCCTAAATATATATATAATATATACTTATAAAAGTAACTCATGTCAAAGTTTAGAACATGTAAAGCGACTATTTAGCGTACAAAAATTGTTTTCTATATATTTGTTTCACGATCTAATCACTTAATATTGATTAAGTGCATGTGTAAAATTATAAGTGCTACGGTATTCAATTAGTTTATTCGTTTGAATTAAGCAATAAAATAATAAGATTGTGGTGGCCGTTTTTTTTTTTTTATGCACATTTTCACTGTTATATCCATTATCTTGAATATTATTATCATTCAATTTTTAAAGTTTGTAATTAAGTAATGTAAATTATATTATAAACGTGTAAGTATTTATAAAACAAAATGATACAGAAAATCATACTCTTAATCATTATGCATAGATTTTGCAATAAAATAAAAACTGTGAAAAATAAATATACTATCAAACGAATCTTAGGGTTACGAACAAAGTATTGTGGTTTATCGATATTTGATAATAAACATGTTAAAGCAATATACAATTTTACTTTTCATTCGCAAGATGTTAAAATAAAAATGCATATAATCATTTATAATATATTTTATTCTTTAAAAAAAATACATAGAAATCAACGCTCAGTAAATTTCCAATCCAAGAAAATTGCGCTTTGTTTTCATAGATTCGAAAACTTTTTTTGATTTGGTACATTTTAGATTTTTTTTTAAACAAATAACAATTTAAAAAACAATTTTTTTATTCCATAGGTACAAGATAAAATCATGCAAATCTTCGGTTTCTTCGTAAATCTTTGGATGATATAATTAACACACTTCTTCAGTTATTAATTATTTTAACTACGTCGATTCAATGTTAAAAAATGTTGATATTTTAGTAAAAAAAAAAAAAAATAAAACAGTTATCTATTAAAATTAACTATCTATTTTTTAAATATTTGTGTATTCGTTTGTATGATTATAAAATATTATATTCATTATTGTGAGTTAAGTATTAATAAATAGCCATCTCGTATTATATAGCTGCTGTAAATGGTAGTAGAAATCAATAGGGTTAATTTTATTTCGTTTTATCCATCTCAATTCTACAGTAAATGAAGTTAAGTTTTTTTTGTGAAATTTGTGAAGAATACTTTCAAACAATTTCTGATGATTTTCATGGGAGATATTGTCACGTAGCACAAATTATACACACGATTAAATAATAAAAATAAATATAATACTAATAATAACAAGAATATATTATAAAAGAAAATAAAAAAAAACTAATAATAATAATAATATAAAATATGAATTATAATAATCTTATTATTCCGGATTATAATAATAATGATAATCAACTAATAAAAAGGAATATATATATCAAATGTCATAAGACGTAAGTTAAACAAAAGGCCACGAAGACGGCTAAAAGCAGACAAGTTCGTCATTCATTCGCGGCGGTCGGCCCACCGTCCGCGAACGCTTCGTGACACATCGCCGTCTCCAAAACTGGTTCTTTTAATCGCTCGGGCGTCTCGATTGATAATCGAACGTACGATGTTACAGTGGCAAGGGGGTGTATATATTGACACGACCGTGTCAATATATTAATGATTCTGAGAAACTCTAAATGAAGGTTTAATGGTCCCATGTATAATGTAGTAATATTATAATTATTTATTGAGCGAAATTTGAAAAAATAAGAAACAGTTGTCTGTATTAATTTCAACAGGTCAACACAATACTATTAAAGACATTGGGTTTAACTCAATAAATATTAACTATTACAATACATAGAGGCAATTACAGGAACAAATAATAAAACACAAGAGTAAATATCATGCGTTTTGGATTAAAAAAAAAAAATTTAAGAATATGAATTTTTTTTTTTTTTTTTTTTTTTATTGATCGCAAAGAATAACATCGACAACAAAGGCCATTAGTTACAAATAAGCTTATAATACTAAATAAGTGCTAATAATAGTAATTTTTTTTTATATAAGATTGAAAAGTTTAGTTTGTTTCAGAAACTTAATTAGGTCAAGATTTTTTTTTTGGTTGAGTCCAAGTGCAGCGTCTAGGTTGTAGGATATCTTGTGCTCGGCCCGTTCTTGATTGAACCTTAAACAGTCGGCTATTAGGTGTTTGACTGTTAACAAGGTTCCGCAGGTTTGACAGATGGGGGGTTCCTCTCTCGCCATCAGGAAGCCGTGAGTAATTCTGGTGTGACCAGAACGGAGTCTATTGAGAACCGTATCTTCTTTACGGTTGAGGTTAGGATTAATCCAACGATGTATGTCTCTTTTTATTTCATTTAATTTTGTGTTTTGTATGTTCCAGATTTTTTGCCATTTATATTTTGTACGTTCATTTATGAGTTTTTTCGCGTCGTCGAATGACATTTTATTAATTAAGACGGTATCTTTGTTATTGATGGCAATTGAGGCATGTTCATCGGCTATTTCATTGCCTATTATACCCGAGTGTCCGGGTATCCACATGATAACGATATTTATACCCAGACCGGAAGCTAGATTGAGGTTGTTCAGAATTTTGGATGCAATATCACCGGGATTGAAAAAATTCTGCAGACTTCTTATAGTGCTCAATGAATCGCTGAGAATGATGAATTTCGAATGAGCTTCTTGTAATATAGCCTCAATAGCCATAAGGATGGCTATAGCTTCGGCTGTGAATATGGAGCAATCCGAAGGTAGTTTGTGTATAATTTTTTTATTTGGGAATATAATCGAGAATCCTACACCTTCGTGAGTTTTTGAACCGTCAGTGTATACTTCCTGGAAGTCTTTGTAGTTACATATAATGCTTTTAAAGAAACTTTTGAAAATATTTGGCGAGGTTTGGTGTTTGAAAAGACAGCTGAGTTCAGTATTAATTAGATATGAGCTGGCCCAAGGGGGTTGAGAAATTTTTTCTTTGGTTATAATTTGCGTTATATCAAGGTTAGTGTCTTTCATCTCTTTTATGCAGAGGGGGTTGTTTTTTTCATGAATGGTGTTATTTGATTTTGAAGATCTTGCTAAATATTTGAGATGTAATTCCAGCCTTTTTATATCGGGAATAGGTTCACCGGCGAGATTATAAATACTGTATACAGGACAACTGCGAAAAACTCCTAAAGCCAGTCTCAAACCGCAGTTATTAACACTATCTAGCCAGTTTAGGAGGGATTTGGAGGCTGTTCTGTAAAGGGATGAGCCATAGTTAAGTTTTGATTGGATTAAAACTTTATGAATTTTAATTAGAGTGTTTGTTTCCCCACCCCAAGAGGTGTGAGAGAGAATTTTTATAATTTTGACAGAATGTCCGGAGGAGGCTTTTAAGTGTTTGATGTATGGGGACCACGATAACCGTCTGTCAAAGATAACACCAAGTATTTTTACAGAGTTTCGATGTGGAACTTCAACTTTGTCAATTGTTATTTTTAGAGCATCAACAATCTTTTTTTTTGTGAAAATAGTACAGCTAAATTTTTCTGGAGAGAATTGGAACCCAGTTTGTTTTGCCCAATTTTCTAAATTATTTGCGGTAGTTTGAAGCAGACTTTGAACTGTGTTTTTGGATTTACTTCTGCACCAGAAGTTGAAATCATCGGCGTATAACTTGAATTTAACAGGGTGCGTACAGTTTTCTGTAATGTCATTGATAGCAATCAGGAAGAGAGAAACTGAGAGAGCAGAGCCTTGAGGAACACCATTTTCTTGAATAAACTCATCGGAAAGGCAATTATTTGCTCTAACCCTGAATGTACGGTTTTCTAGAAAATTGATAATTAAGTTCAGAAAATTACCTTTGCTTACTATTTTATTGAGTTTTACTAGAATGTTATGTCTCCATGTAGAGTCATAAGCTTTAGCGATATCAAGATTTACCATGCCCATAATTTGTTGATTGTTGAATGTTTGTTTAAAATTATAACATATTCTGGTAAACACAATAAACTCGAAATATGTAAATAAAATCAATATAAAAATGTATGTTTCATTCGTATGATATGTAAATTGTGTTTTTATTTATAATATAGACAATATTAGCTTTTTAATTAAAAAGGAATTCAAAAATAGAATTTATAATTAATCGTATTTAAAGGACACTATTGAACGAAATTGTTCGAAAATCAAACGACATATTTATTTAGTTTTTAGTAAAATAAAACTAGATAAAATTCAGCGTTTGATTTAACCGCTTATACAACTATTCTAGTTCCTGCAATGTATGATATTGACCAAAAATGTATATAATAATGTTCGCAAAGAATTTTGTCCAGTAATCCCATAATATTTTTTTGCATTTAGATTTGAAATTTAACTTATAGTTCGAGTAATTTTTCATCATTATGTAACTGTATTATACATTCAACCTTGTGAACATTTTTATGGTGAACATTGCATAAATATAATGAAAATTGTTTTCGAAAAGTATGAAATACTTTTAATATGTCATTATGCAACGTTTAATCACATTTTGTAAATAGTATTTGAATTATGGCAATGGTGTTAAAAATGTCGACAGAGTATTTATAGTTCGAAAGCAGCGAATTTTGTATAAATGAACTCTGCAACAGCACCGCGAATCTGTCCGTTGTAACATTGTGGTGCATATTTTTTTCTCTAAAAATATAGCTTTTTTCCGTTTAGTCCAAATGCGTAAATAATAATACTTATTGTATTGTATATTATACAACGTTAATCTGGCAGTTAAAGTAAATCGAATTTAAAATAACACAAACCATCGAAATGTTAAGAAAGACTATTTCCAATGACAAGTAAATTCATTGTTTGTTATAAGTTTCCTGATTAGCCAGAATATTAAGAAACTTAAAATAAGTGCCGAAATATTTGATTTGGCATCGATTTATGAATAAAGTTTAAAGTCATGTTTTTATGTTATTACGTTGTCAACGTTATTCGATGATGTATATTTATTCTGGATAAAAATATTCATGTTGTGGATTGAGAAAATATTTTCGTGAATCATTATTGTCAAAATCTTTCAGTAGCCAGCCAAGTGCTTTGTTGGAAATATAAACTCATGTAGCAGCTTTTGAAAAATATAAAATCTAAATCAAAACATCAAAAATGTAGATACTACAGTGACCCTTTGTAGGTTTAATGCATAGTAAAGTGTGAGTTCAAACTATCGATTTATTAAAAAAACAAGCAGATTTTATTTATTTTTTTTTTTTTGTGGATGAGTTTTAAAAGTTTTTCTTAAATCTAGCAGTAAGTTTTTTCTACTACTTTTTTGCTTATAACAAAAGTATGTTTCGGTATTTAATTTAAATGTTATGATAGAAAAATATTTTTACTTGAAAATCAAATTAACATTTCTTACCCCATCCGAAATTTGTAAGTGTATCAATTTTCATTTACAATCAGATTTTTGAAATACGAGTAATTCTCCACATGTGCAATGAAATGAAAAAGTATCCTAACAGTGATGCTTATTTATCAAAGGTACATTTTAATTCCTTCATAAATATTGAATAAAAACGAGAATCTATATTATATCAATAATAAGGGAGAGGGTTTTGTGTTTACGGTTTGACATGAATCAGGGATTATAATATAGAGAAGGGTTTGAAGAGACTAGTTATAAGGAAATAATATTTTTTCATTGGTAAAAAATGTATAAGAAACACAACCCCCACTTGAATATCTAGGGCTACGGTTTGGTATCTGTAAACATAACTGAGTACACTTGTGCCTTTTATGTGCACGATTAAGTAAATAGTTTTAACACAAAACTGGCACAACAAATTCTCGGATAAGTCGGATAGCGGTCGATACCGAAGTAATAGTTTATAGTATACATTATTGGTAATCAGTGTTGTCATTTTCAAAGTTTATCTGTACCTAATTGTTAGCTTAATATGTTTTGTCTTATAATTTGCACATTCAGGTATGGAAAAATTCTTATCTATAATCCCGGCTAAAATATAATGATTAAGGAGAATACAAAAAAAATTATAACACATATATTATGTTTTTAATATTTATATCTATATTGTATTTTATAACTAAATATGAAAAAATAATAATAAATAATGATAATTTTACTATATATCTTATTGTTCAACTGGACCATATAAGTTTGACGACGTTTTAAAAATTTAAAAATTACGTGCTCAATCATAACACCAAAAATATGGAAAAAAAAAAAGGTACAATCGTGCTCAATCGTATTTGACGAACGTCTCTCCAGCACCACCCATTCAGAAATTTTACAATTTTTTTTTACAGGAAATTAGCATGTTATTACCATGAATTTGCATGACTATCGCCAAAATTTGCATGACAAAATATACAACTCTATGACCAAAAAATGATGTGCAGTGCTGGAGAGACGTCTCACCAGCACCACCCAACGTAAAAAATTAAAAATAATAACAAATTTGATATTCCAAAATGTAGCACGTGATTAGCACGAATTTGCACGATACACCCCGAAATTCGCACGTGTCTGGTTCGCGAATAAACCCCGTTGGACTATTTCGCGCGTCTCGCCAACACCGTCGGTCATAGAAATCATAGAGATTTCATTACATATTCCAAAGCAGAATATTTTTCTAAGTATTTTGTTTCATAAAAATTGAATTTAGAACGAGTAGTTTATGAGTTATAAGTACTTAAAGTTTTGACAAGCGGAGTAGTGGACAAACATTTTGCGGGGTAACCCCACGTACCACTTATATTAATTCTGTTCATTGTAAATTAGTATTAGTATTACAACTTGTAATACTACGGTCTACGTGCGTACCGGTTTCACTGTACAGTGCGAACTGCGAGTGCACATTAGTCAGTCTACAGTATTAAGCCTGTCGTGTGTCGCAGTGATAATTTTTTTAATATTTCTGATTTAACGATGCCTAAAGATAAACAATCATTGGCTCGGCGCCTTAAATCTTTAAGCTCTGAGTTCAGTGAAGATATGTTCTCTATTGATAATGTAGTTCTATTTTGCCAACTTTGCGAAGTGAAAGTGGATCCCGAAAGAGAACTAGTATTAAAAAGCACATAAAAACAGAAAAACATCGTCGTGCTGTAGAACGTAGAATAAATCAAAAAACAGCCAACAGCTATTGGTGCTGCTCGGATATGCGGTCTACCGATGGGACGCGGTCTACAAACATGTATTTTCCGCCTATATTTATACTAAAAGATAAAATTACTGATATACCACAGTGTGGTTGTGTATTTAATAAGTTTGTTAGTAACCGAACAGCCATCGATCAGTAACCTAACCATGTATTAGTGCATATCATTATATTTACAGTATCAATACTTATTCAGACATTGTCCGATACAGTCGGTTATACGTCGACTCCCTTATCTCCTTTTCATAACTCGTTCTAAATATTGTTTCTCGGCAGCGTTAACATTATGAATACAGAATGTGCCAAACAGGGCATTTTTTAGTGATATTTTACTAGGTGTCCACTTTTCAAAAAAAAATTAACTAACATTTATTAATTAAAAAAAAACAACAAATTATAAAATTAATACAAACTTTGTTCTTATATATTATATTTAAAAATACATATTATATTTCATTAATGGCTAAAATGGTTTTTTTTTCTGAAAAATTTACTGATGAAGTCACGATGCTTATAAGTGGACAAATCAGGTTCACGATAGTAAAACCACGATTTAAGATATACTATATATATATATATATATATATAGATATCTTAAACCTTGAGTAAAACACATTAGATAAATAATACTGATAATAGTATTACAGAAAAGATGTAATCACTTATCACTTCAAATAAGAACACTCATATATATACATATATACTATATATCTGTGTTACGGACACTCTCCGAAAAGTCTGATTACGACCACCATGTAAATTAAGCCAAGTAAATTTACTTTATCATGATTACGACCTAAAGGCTACCAGTGTTGCCTTGCAAGAAAACCATTTTTATTTTCCGATAATGAAGTTTAAAAAAATTAATTTTGAAATATATAATTAATAATATTACCAACAAACAACTATTACATTTTTTCTGTATCATTTAGATACAGGACGTCAGGACACCCAGTGGGCGAATTATTTCATTACTGGGTGTCCAACTAGTCTTAACTGGGTGTCCATTTGGACACAGAAAACATACTTAAAAAATGCCCTGGTGCCAAATGTTCGGAAACTCTAGCACACAACGAAGATACACTAATATGTAGTGTTTGTAAGAAGATAATGCATTTTTACTGCATAGGCATCTCCGAACCCAACTTTAAAAAGCTATCCAAGGTAAATAAAAACAAATTTATCTGCATCAATTGCAAAACAACAGAACCAAATATAATCAAAAATCAACCAATAATCAATATGGAAACTAAAATTGAAGAACTTATTAACTCTATTGAGTTTATGGGACAACAATTTGATGTTTTCAATAAAAAAGTAGACTTAGTACTTAATGAAATAAAATCTCTAAAAATAGAAAATGAGAAAATTACAAAAGAAAATAAATATTTATCAAACGAAGTCTCGTTACTCAAACTTAAAATCGACAATATTGAACAATCAAATTTAAGTTACATCGATATAACTGGAATACCCCAAACAACAAATGAAAACTGTTCTGAAATCATTAAACAAATTGGATTAAAAACTAATACCGTTATCAACGGCATTGAAGCAGGAATATATCACTAACACTAAAAACAGTATCATTATAGCCAAACTTGAAAATACCGATATGAAAAAAAACCTAATTCGTAATAGCAAAACTTCCAAACTCACGGCAAATATTATTCATAGTTTTTGGTCTAACGAAATCAAAGTATACGTCAATGAAAGATAACAAAAGACCGCCAAATTCTATTTGGGCAGGCAAGAGCATGAGAAAAAAAATTCAAATCATATGGGTCAGCAATGGTGACATCCTCATGAAAAAAGAAGAAAGTTCAAAAACAATACGCATAAGAACACCGCAAGACTTAGAAAAAATGTGATATTAACATAAATATCATTATAAATGTATAAAAGGTAATTATTTGTTTTAATCATAATGGGAACACACACAGTAATTATTTTAATAGCTTACTATCACACAAAGACCTTAATCACAATTGTTCCTAAACCTATGGCTAAATACTATAATCACAACTATAATATAATCAACGTAATTAATCACACTTTAAACTAAATGGCATCAATAAATAAACTTTTTGAAATTCTAGAATCCGATATAACCCCAATACAATGCATTGATGATATAAATGAAAAATTATGTAAACATAACAGCCTTAATATATTATACAGTAATATTAGAAGTATAAACAAACATCTAAATGAACTAGAACATCTTCATATTTCATTAAAAGAAAAATGTCATATTTTAGTTATGTCGGAAGCATGGATAGATAATGATTTAAACTCTGAATATATTCCTTTCTGCATGGGTTTTAATATAGAAACTACAAAAAACAATGTACGTAAATCCGATGGTATCATCATGTTAATAAATAATCATATAATTCATAATACAACAGAAATAATTATTTAAGATACAAATTGTTTATTCACGTTAGTAGAGCATAATGACCATAAATATGGTATTTTAGCTATATACAGATCTCCTAATGGTAATATTAACAATTTCATAATAGAATTCAGTACTGTTATCACAAATTTAGTTAATGCACACAAAAATACTAAAATAATTATCTTAGGTGATCTAAGTATTAACTTACTTGATACCTCCAATAATACAGAAAACTACTTAGATATACTAAACACACTGAATTTTACATCACATGTGAATATCGCTACACGCCCAGAATCAAACACCTGTATAGACCATGTGTTTACAAATATTAATACTATTACTAATTCATCGATCTCCGCCCAGGTATCCCTTATCGACTCATTAATAACAGATCATTATCCCATAATTACCCAGTTAATAGATAATAATTCCAATACACTTAACAAAAATATAAATTCAGATACACTTATCCATAATCCAATTAATTATAACAAGCTAAATCATCTAATTAAAAATACAAACTGGACTGACATTATAATTGATAAGAATAACGCAAATGATAATATAAATATTTTCACAACTTTACTACAAACTTTTTAAAAGAATCTATTATTACAAATCAGCACAAACCAAAAATAATAAACAATCTTTGGATACATTCAGGTATAATAAAAGCCATTAAAAAACGTGATAAACTACACAAATTATCTAGACAACAACCTTTCAATATATCATTAAAAAATATATATGAACAATACAGGAATAAATTATCCGACATTACTTCTAAAGCGAAAAATACTTACTTTAGTGACAAAATAAAACAAACACTTCGAAAAATATTAGATTAAAAATAGAAAACAATACCTACGATTCTAATTCAGATTCATTTTTTCTTGCCAATAAGTTTAATAATTATTTTTAAAAATGGGTAACTGTGACGAAAATAACACAATAAATACAAATAAAAATATTGTCAATAACCAATTATATTCGCTATATTTAAGAAAAATTACGAAAATCGAAATATGCAAAATCATTTCTAATATGAAAAATGACTCAGCACCCGGTATAAATGGTATATCTATTAATATTATTAAAAAATTTAAAGACCCTATGTCCAATATATTAGAAAACATTTTTAACCAAATATTAAACGAAGGGCTTGTCCCAGATTCTTTCAAAAAAGCAGTAGTAGTGCCATTATATAAAGGTAATGGGCAAACAACGAATATAAATAATTACAGACCAATAAGTCTATTAAATGTATCATCTAAGATATTTGAAAAATCAATTAAAACAAGACTCCTAAACTATTTGGAAGAAAACAACTTACTACCTACTTCACAATATAGTTTTCGAAAAGGTTTAGGTACTGAAGATGCCTTGGCTCATCTTACTAATTAAATTTATAATAACTTGGACAAACACAATAAAACCATTGGTATATTTCTAGACTTAAGCAAAGCCTTCGACAGCATATCACATTCTATCTTGTTAAATAGTCTACACTCTTTAGGCATTACTGGAACAGCTTTTAAAATCTTTGAATCGTACTTAAGCTAAAGAACTCAACAGGTTAAATTAGGTAACACATTAAGTGAAATAGGTGAAATCCATAATGGAGTCCCTCAAGGTACGGTACTCTCCTCAATTTTATACACAATATACGTAACCGCATTAGGTAACAACCTGAATATAAATGGAAAAATTTACTCATACGCTGATGACACAGCCATTATAGTTTGTGATACTAATTGGGATTCAGTTTGGCAAAAATGTGAAACCGATATGTCAAAAATTGATTACTGGTTTACAAACAATAATCTAAAAATAAATTATGATAAATCAAAATGTATAGCTTTTTCTAATGATTTAAGAACTGCTCCTCTAAAAAACGAGATCACTATACATAAAAAATTAAATTGCAACACCTTAACATGCACTTGTCCAAAATTAATAAAACACTCTCATACCAAATACATTGGTATAACAATAGATCAAAATTTAAAATGGAATATTCATATAGAAAATTTAATAATTAAACTAAGACAATTATCATACTTTTTCATTATAGCAAAAAAAATACTAAATAAAAACTTTATCAGAGTAACTTATTTTGCAATGGCTCAATCTCTAATTCAATACGGCTTAATAGCTTGGGGCGGTTGCAATACCACCTTAAAAAATAACTTGTTGATTAGACAAAAGAACTTAATAAAAATAATTTTAAACAAACCGAAAACCTTCCCTTTATGTGAATTATTCAAATTATTAAAAGTACTTGATATAGATAACCTATACCAAAAACAAGCAATATGTTTTATTTTAAGAAATAATTTGTTCAATACTAAAAATCAAATATACAATTTAAGAAAAAAAAATCTTGTAATACCTTTCATTAATACCAAAAAAGCCTCAATGTCTTTCATACAAATTGGATTAAGGTCTTTAAATTTGATACCAAAGGAATTATTAACTTGTTATAAACATCCATATTTCAAATAAAAAATAAAAAAATTGGTTTTACAGTAATCTTTAAACTCTTAGTATTAAATTGCGATTTTTTTTTTTTTCCTCTCTTTTCTTTTCGTATATTATATATATTTTATTGTTTACTTATTTCTTATATGCAATTATTTTAAACTCAACTAAGTGATTTTATTTTTCTCTTCCCTTCTCTCTTTTTTCTATTAGCATAAAAAAAAAAAAAATTATTAGGTGCAAAATAAATAACCAATTTCACAACGGCGTGGAAACAACGTTTATTTCAACAACGGTGAAATCGGAATAATGAATTAAACAAAATCCTGGTTAGTAAAAATGGTTAATGATAATATAGTAGCAATATTAGTAGTGCAATTTATTTTTATTGGCCAATAGTCAATGAGCAATAACAAAATTTAAAAAACTGAAAATCCCTGTTACAATCTTAAATTCCATATTGCATACGAGTTTGCAATGAAGTACCACATTTTATGTCTTTGACGCTTTTCGATTACTTACAAATCATAAGATAGCCGCCACTGTAATCAATTATTTTCTCTTTTTTATTATTTAAATATTTAAATATTAGAATGATGCTAGGAGACGGTTGCTAAGGAATGATATATAACGCTTTTTCGGTAACGCTTTTCGATTCTATGTGCCAAAGAAAGACATAAAATGTCAATAATACGATGTGATATCAATAAACTTCTGTTTGGAATTCCCCAGCTCAGCCGTCATACCACGGTACAAATCATATTACAATCACAGCCAAACAATAACATGATCGTATTAAACCTTAGAAATGATTCAATTAAACTATTTTTGATATAATGTATACTGTTTTAATCAAAACATTCAAATATTTTACTACCTACAAGCTAACCAAGTTCAAACCAAGGGATTCAACATGAGAATTATATTAAGTCTACCACTGTTAAATAATTAGCTCTATCAACTTAACAATTATTCAATCTACAGTGAAAATATTAATAAAAAATAATATCATGACGTATTGTATAACATAATCCTTATATATATAAAAGAACAGGCCTTTTTTATGTACCAATTTTGTGACGACAATATATAACTTTTTTCCAATTTTTTTTCACAGAGTTGTTCCAAATACCTTCCTGAGTGTCACCACGTCACCCGATTTCCAAAATTTTGATTTTAAAGGGTTGAAATCGGCAAAAATAAATGTTTACGTGTAATTTGTATATCTATATTCATATAATAAGAACAATAGCAGTCGGCCGATAACGGGAAATACGGCACGGCAGTCCAAGGGTTTCCGTCTACCTAGACTCTGACCTTTTTTTTGTGTGTAATGAATTGTTCCGAGGCTATATTATACTAAATGTAATGAGTTATTTAGAAAACACCGACTAAAAATAATAATATATTACTTATCGAAATGCGATAATCGTGTTACGGCTTACGATCCACCAGACGCCGAACGCACGCCGATTGTTGGTTCATCAGTGTACTGCGACTGTGATCAGTAAATTGGGCGCGTTTGTGTGGTGTTCCCTAAATTATTTAACTACAAATATTATATTTTATTTACCATTTGTACGTTCATGCAACACAAAATAAAACTTTAAATGTGGTATACCTAGAGGTTTTGACTTAAGCCATATTAGAATTGAGCAACTACGTATAATTTGTAAATATTCATAGAAAAGTTATATATAAGGATAGAATAATGTTTTAATATTATTATTATTTTTATTTTCGGTCTTTCAAATTCAGCAACTACTAATATTTAGCACTTGATAGCATTAAGTAAAATACATTTTTTTAAAACGCAACAATTTGTGTTGGTTTTAGAATTTTATTTTGATAAAACAAAAACTACACACGGGCGAAGCCGGATAATTCAGCTAGTATTATTATAAAATAATAATTTAACGATTTCTATGACCGACGGTGCTGGCGATACGCGCGAAATAGTCGAACGGGGTTGTTTGCAAATCAGACACGTGCGAATATTGGGGTATATCGTGCAAATTCGTGCTAATCACGTGCTAAATATTGACATAAACAATTTTTTGATTTTCGCAAAATTTCCATTTTGGGCGGTGCTGGCGAGACGCGCGAAATAGTCCAACGGGGTTTATTCGCGAACCAGACACGTGCGAATTTCGAGGTATATCGTGCAAATTCGTGCTAATCACGTGCTACATTTTGGTATATCAAGTTTGTTATTATTTTTAATTTTTCACGTTGGGTGGTGCTGGTGAGACGTCTCTCCAACACCGCACATCATTTTTTGGTCATAGAGTTGTATATTTTGTCATGCAAATTTTGGCGATAGTCATGCAAATTCATGGTAATAACATGCTAATTTCCTGTAAAAAAAAATTGTAAAATTTCTGAATGAGTGGTGCTGGAGAGACGTTCGTTCGTATTTGGTCTCTCCGTTGTAATTATTGCAAACGTTTTACAGTGTACTTTTTCAGTTGGGGTTCATTTCCGTGTTTGATTACACAGCAAATATTGATAATTCAAGTTATACAGGCTTAACATCGCTACACACTATAAACTGTATTTATACATTGAAACGTAAATATAGATATGCGTATTTTCTATTTTTTACGGTATTAGCGGCC